>JAOTQR010000001.1:34868940-34886248 GCA_025774065.1 Solanum ossicruentum | reverse complement strand
AATGTGATGAATGAGGTGGAGGTGTAGGGGGTGTGGGGGTGCTGGGGATGATGTACTTACATACTATCCTTTGAAGTAGAATTGGTGCTAATGTCTAATTAAGGATCTGGCAAAGATTGCCATCCTTATCCTTTCTCAACAACTCAAAAGATTGACTACAGGGATTTATTCTTCTCCCTATTCCACTGATTTTTATTGTACATGTACACCACTAAACTGGCAATTGTTGTCTTGTCCAATTAGGTAAGCTGGGACACGGATATTCATCTCCTTGAGGTTAACCCTCTCTAGGATATAGAATACAGGCATCCTAAACAAACTATTGAGTTAAGCTTCATACTGTAAGCCTCTGGACTAGGAAAGACTCCAAAAAACTTCCGTCTCAATAGTACATTCATTTTTATTTTTCAGTTCACTTGATTCAGAAATTGGTTTTCACAGAGAAAAGGTATATACACCAGTTGATTTTGCAATACCTACTTTCTATATATCTGCTTCTCTATTAAAATGTTTGGAAATTGTGATTTAGAAGATACGAACTGCTAGCTCTGTTGGGTTCTCAAATTACTTGTACATAGGTGATTACTGACAAGCTTCTTTTGACATGAACTGACACAGAATGGTGTTAGAGGTTTAATGCTTGATATGTATGACTTCAACAATGACATCTGGCTATGTCACTCCTTTGGAGCGCAATGCTACAATTATACAGCTTTTGTAAGTTTTCATGAACCAGTGATGTAATACTTAGTAAATTCCAACTTTCAACATATTTACGGGTTTACAGATGTTCATTTTTTTGGCATATAAGGCATTCTCATGCTTAGCAGCTTTAGGGAACATTGGACAAAATTCTTTTTGTCCCTCTTTTACTTGTCATTTCAGTAATACTTTTGAAGGAAAATGGAGAAAAATTGACTATTTTCTCATTGGTCTACAACGTTTCTAGATTGTTATCACTTAAAGTTGCTTTCTTTTGAAGCTGATGTGGAAATTTTGTGTCAGCAAACTGCAATCGATGTCTTGAAGGAGATAGGGGTGTTTCTTGAAGCAAACCCTTCAGAAATTGTTACAATTATAATTGAGGACTATGTTAGATCGCCGAATGGCCTAAACAAGGTGTTTGATGCGGCTGGGCTTAGAAAATTCTGGTTTCCAGTTTCTCGGATGCCTAAAAATGGTGGAGAATGGCCATCCGTAGATGATATGGTTCAGCAGAATCAGCGGTTGGTTGTCTTCACATCTAAGTCTGCCAAAGAAGTTTCAGAAGGCATTGCTTATGAGTGGAGATACTTGGTAGAAAACCAATGTCAGTTCATCTTTAGATTATCTCTAAAAGCAAACTTTTAGGTCTACTAGAATTCTTTTTTGAGAAAAAAATGATAAAAACATACTCTCAAGTATAAGCGCTTTGGATTTGCAGATGGAAATAGTGGCATGAAACCTGGTTCTTGTCCAAATCGTGCAGAATCATCTGCTATGAGCAATAAGTCTAAGTCGTTAGTCCTTATGAACTACTTTACAGATGCCCCAGATTTTGCTCAAGCTTGCGCACATAATTCAGCCCCACTCATTGACATGATGAACACATGCTATGAAGCTGCTGGTAAAAGGTGGCCTAACTTCATTGCTGTTGATTTTTACAAGGTATGCTTCTTGTTTGAACTGACTCTCCATGGAATGAGTCGTAATAAGATTTTCTTTTTTTTTTCCCTTCGACTAACTTAGCTGATGCTGGAGTTTGCAGAGAAGTGATGGAGGTGGAGCCTCGGAAGCTGTAGACTTGGCAAATGGACATCTAGTCTGCGGATGTGCAAACATCGCCTCTTGCAAGGTACAACTGAGTTTCTCATTAAACTTTGTTTCTACTAGTCCACGTTGAGGCCATAAATAGTAATTTAGGATTCAAAAAGTGCAACTTTGTGACATTTTTGGGTGCCTTTAATTCAATATGCAGGAGAATATGACTTTTGGAGTATGTGATCTGCCTGAACCAAGCATTTCTCCAAAACCCCCAGCTGCTGCAGCTAAAAGTGAAACTAGTTTTTCAAATTTGAATTTCCAACCAAAGCTGCAATGGTTGTGGGGAACAACATTAGTGTCTTTTTTCTTGTTGTAATTGAGGACCAACAACCTAACCAAGTTTGTATTTGCTTCACAAGGATTAAAGATTAGATTTTACTGAAAGCAGCATATATGTAGAGAAAAGGGTTGTTTTGTTGTAGGTGATTATGACTACAATCAGACAAACTAATTGGCAATAGTTAATCTTCTGACGTACTTCTGGATTTTAGAAAAATGTATGCCACGGGTACTTGGTTGTAATGGATTCTGATGAGCCAGTTTGTCTCGATTTGTCGTCATGAAACTTATTCTATTTTGCTACGTTAAAGTTTCCAGAGTAAACCTCTATACAGTTATGGTTCAATTCTCTTTGAACTTTTATTTATTCGTTCCAAATTTATGGCAAATGGGATATAGTCTGAACTTTTCATATTTTGGAAAATTTGAGAAATACCAGGCATCTTATCACGTGATGAACAAATAGTTTTTAAGTTCCGAAAGTACCAAGTTGCTTGTAAGTAACATGTTGGAAAGAAAACCTGATTTGCGTAAGACATGAGCACCAAACAAGAAGGTGGCTTAAGATGGGGGAAATAATAGCAACTTATCTCATCCCACAAATTGATGCCCAATTTGAGAATTTACTAGATTTAGTCCAGACAAAAGAGTCTTCAACGTCTGGCCTATGTCTTTCTTAGGTATTTCAATAGAAAAGAAAACTCACTTTCTTACTCAACAACAAAATTCAAAATATAAGTGACATCCATTGCACTTTGGTAGTTGCCTCTTGGAAAAGAAACAGTCAGCCTCAATCAGGAATGGGACTAATTTCTCTCCCAGAAACTCCGGGATGAAAATGCACAAAAAGTCTAGAGATGGTGAAATCTGTCAAAGAAAAGAAAATTGAAGTATTATTCTATCAAGGGTATTAGTTTCAACCTTGCTAACTAATCTGCACCTATTCTACTAAAGTTTGACTATCCATGACCCTGCATTAGTAGAAGTGGGCTCAAGATCTTGAAGTATCCATCAAACATAGAAGGGCCCATTTAAACAAGCAATATGACCCAACCAAAATATGGGCTAAGAGTATAGGCCTCAAACAGAAATGCGTGTCACCTCTCCCACTTTTAAATTGTTAAGACATTTTTGAAGCTCAATTTGATATAAATAAAAGGAAAAATAACATATTAGGTAAACATATGATATATATTTATATTATACAACTATAGTTTAAAAATATTATAATTTGTAGCTATAGTTAAATTTTTTTTGCTATAGTTGGGATTTGTTGCTATTTTTTCTCTACTCTCTTCCTCTCTCTCGCCTCTCTCTTTAATTTTTTATAGATGTATAACAGTTGCATATATACAGTTATTTTAAAAGATATGCACATATAATTCGCCTCCCTCCACTCTCGCTCGCCTCTCTTCTCGCTCTCCCAATCTCTCTTGCTAGATTACACAAATACAATTATTTAACAGATATACACATACAAATTGACATATATATATATACAATTCACATCTCTCCTCCCTCTTTCGATCTCGCTTGCATCTCTCCTCCTCTCCAGGTCACATAGCCGAGGTTACATTGTGTAATTATGTAAAATATAGTTATTTGATAGATGAGATTGATTAGAAGACTTTGCTTTACTTTACTAAACAAAAAATTAAAAATAAATTAATCGAATCCATTATTTCTCAGAAAAAACTCTATCAAATTGATCATCATAAGTATAAACTCATCAAATAAATTGAGATGAAAGAATACATATTACAAACCAAAAAGTTTACTCACATTCGATATTTTACACTAGGCTAATCTATCCAACTCCCGGACTTCCACATAGTATGAAAGATAAGTAAATTATAATTTCCAAAATGTTTAAATTAATTCAGGAGCTAGTTGTATTAAGTTAGTAAAAAGATTATCCTTTAAGGATTAATAGTAGAATACACAAAAGTTTAGTGGCTCAAGGCACCGTCATTGGCTGAAATCTCACGAGTTTCTAAGTTTAATGTGTTAATGATATGTATTACCTGCAGTAAAATTTCACCCTCCGAGGAAAGCCTCCAAAATCTACACTCAAATTTTCAACAGTTTTCACATAATTAATCTTGAAAAAAATAATTAGAATATTAAGATGATCAGAGTTTGTAGGTTGGTAGGGTGAAAATGTTACCATGTGGGGAGAATATGTTGCATGCGTCGTGACACATAAAAGAATATTCCTATTAATTTTATTCTAAATAATATACTGTACTTTACTTTCATGTCCTTTTCTGTATAATTAAATTAAATTATATACAAGTTACATCCTCATGGTTTCTAAACAAAAATAAATACATTGTATGAAGAAAGAGAGGATATAATAAAGTGAAGGGAAAAAAAGCTACGTATATTAAAAAAAGTCTGGCGGTTGACTCGATATTGACTTTAGTTAACATTATTGTTCACACATAGGTGATAAATTAATAGGAGAACTCTAATCGTACAGTAATACGTAAGTATTATTATTTGAGGACACTAATTAACTGTATTTGCATTTACTTGGATATAATATGATAAGATTTTCTATCTCAGTCATTCAATATAAAGTAGTGGTTATCTGAAGTAGATTCGGGTAATGTTAGAACTTCGTGAGCTCGCATCGCACATGATCCTTTTCTTGTCTGTTGTTGTTGTTAGAACGTGATTTTTATAGAGTCAATTATTTTTATTTAACTTCTACATATCGGTAAGAGGTTTTAATTATTATCAAAAAGTGAAATATATTATTTAGTAATTTGAAAAATAAAATAATAAGATTTGCTAAGATGCCGAATACTTTATTAGATATGTTATTACGGGTTGTAACATTACATAATATTATTTCAGAATTTTTACAATTTAATTACAAGTTATAACAAATATATACATCATGCTTAATCCATACCAATTACATACTCAGACATAGTATGTAATTGGTATGAAATACGTATAATGTATATATCTGTTATAACTTATAATTAAAATGTTAGAACTTGCAATTCATTATCTAAGGTTACAACCCATAATAACATACCTAATATTTATTACTATTTAGCAAATTATTCAATAAAATATGTGACAATAAAGTAAAAGTTTCTTGCACATCTTAAGGGGAATCATAAAACTCAAGGAAATCACTAATATAGATCTTAATAGAACACAAATATTCCTTATTCTACATCTTTTGCCACACAATTTTATACTTATACATGGGAATAAACATGTCATATCTCCACAATTGATAGTATTCTAAAACATATTGATTGGACAAAAAACCAATATTATCCATTAGTACTAAAATTGTTGAATTAGTTTACAATTACGTCACAAAGTGGGAATTACAGTTGCCCACAAAAATTTATAGTGGAGAAAGAATGTCTGCTACATAAACTTTTTCTCTATTTATTCGAAAATTGAGTACTCAATTCTCTAAATCCAAAAGATATTTTAGATTATACTCCCTTCCGTCTATTTTTATTTTTTCAATATTGACTTGGATTCAAGTCAAATACTTCCATCTTTTCTTTGACAACTCTACCCGAGCAGTGGGGAAGAAGATGAATCACCGGGCAGGGTCTTAGATATTTGCTTTGCCAACTCCAGAAAGAAAGAAGCAAATAGAACTTCTGTTTCTTAACTTAGTCGCCGAAAGGGATGAAATAGCTCGACTGAAATGAGAGGAGTGAATCGACTTCAGGGAGAGGGATGTAGTAGCTCGAATGAAGTGAGGACACAATTCTTAAGAAACAAAATTAATAGAATGATAATTTTATTGTATTATTTTTAGATTATAATAAATTCAAACGCTTTTAAAAAATACATTAGAAAATAATTATACATAATTATTAATAAGAGTAAATCAAGAATTAAATGTAATTACGCCCATTTTTAATATACTCAACATATAAAACTAGATAGAGAAATATATATATTATGGTATATATTGTTATTATTATTACTAGCATGTTGGGTTTAATTATATGCTTGCTTTAAGGGGGCATGATTTTGAGAAAGTTTTTGAATATAATATATTGTAAATGTCAACTTGTAAATGAAGATTTTAGGAATTCATGACATTGGATTGCTTAGCCAGTAAAGTTATCCCCACTTTTTTCGGAGCACAAATTTTTACACTCATATTATTGTGTTCTTTAGATAGGTTTGACCGCATGGCTTGCCCTAGTTTTAGCACTTTTTTACTTTTATGATTTATCATTGTTATAGAGTTTGATTAATTTAAATTTTGCATATAAAAATTTTAATTTCATATAAAAATAATTTTACTTTAATATTCAAGCATAAAACTTTTAATTAAAAATGAATATTGCGTATTTACCATTCAAACTACTTAGGGACGGAGCTACCTTCTGGCAGGAGTTCATCCGAATCTCTTTCAATGGCAAATGATACTATTTACACATGTATATAATAAATGTCATATTTCATCGACTAATTCGTATAACTACTTTTTCAAATTCTAAACTCCTTAGTGATAATCGTGGCTCTACCACTACGAAACATGTTGCTCGGATAAGAACTATTTGTCTCATTTGAATTATTTCAATAAAATATCTCTTAATAATATGCTTTTTTTTAGTGGAGAAAAATAATTTAATGGTCTAAATAAAAGAAGAAAACAAAAGTTGAAATTAAGTTGAACGTGACAATACTGATTGGGGTAAACGATTACCATATTAGATTTTGAGATTATTGAATTTGAATGACAAAAAAGATTTAAGATCATATTATATGAAAACGTGACTGATATATAATAAAAATTTTATGGGTTTATTATTATTATTATTATTATTATTATTATTATTATTATTATTATTATTATGGACCACCAAAGATTGCAAAACGTAGGTCGAATCACTAAGACAACTAGGCTTTGCCTCTTTTTCACTCTTTTAAAAAACACAATTATCTTCATATCTTGACTCTCTTCCCAATTACCCAATAGAATATCATTCTTAAAGAAAGTGACTTAGAAGCTTCCCTAGAATTCGATCTTTCACAACCACTACCCATAACCCACGCACCCAACCCCACCCTCACCTTACAAGAAAAAGAATGTATCACAATTATATCCGTTTCTTGATTTGTGAATCTTTAAAAAATATTTGTATCTTTAAGAATTAGAAATAAGATTTGTACATAGTTTATCTTTTTTTGATACGTACTTACTAAATTACATCAGATACATTCTTATTGTCAAGGGCGAAGCTGCTCCATTGTCAGAGGTTCATCTGAACCTCTTTCGATGAAAAATTATATTATTTATATGGTTAAAATATTTTTTTATATGTATATAGTAGATATCAAAACCCCATTTGACTAATTTGTGTGTATGTTTCTTCACATTTTTAATCCCCTTATGACAATCCTGACTCTGTCACTGATTATTATTGTAATTTTGCATCATATCTATTGATCTAAGATGAATTTTCATAAAGCAATATGGTCAAATTCATTAGAATAGAAAAAGAGAATTGTTACACTCACGTTATTCAATTCTTTTGTAATAATGATGCATAGTTAGTTTAATATATACATTTTAGAATTTGTGATTATCAATTATCATGCATTATATATTATTCGAGTCAGAGATATTGAGTGTATCAACGTAACATGACTCAAAATTAAAAAAAGTAAACTTACCTATATATTTTTGTGTTATATAGATAATAACTTGATTTTGTACCAAACTTTTCCTAAGGCTACAATGAGTTAAGAGTGTGCATCATCAAGCAGGATTTAGTTTTGCCAATAACCATTCCATATTAATCAACTAAACCTTAATTAATTAAGCATCTTCACAATAAAAGTAGATGCCCCTTTCCTCCTTTGTAGGAATCAAGCTTGCTAGTGAACACAATTATGCTTCAAAATTAGAGGAAAGAACTTCCTAGATGATTAGTTGGAGAGGGGCAACACGAGAGGCCAGAGGTGGATTTAAAATTTCTACTTTTGAGTTTGAATCATAATTCTTTTGTGTTTAAATTTTAAATATTTGATTTATGTGTAAAATAAAATTGTAATACAAATATACAAAGTCAAAGTAATTAAATTCTGCCAAATCCGAGAAATAATTGCTCCTCTTACAAATCATAATAGTAGAATAATATAAAAGCTTGACACAATGGATTATACTTTAAAATCAAAGATAGTACTCTCGTGACATCAACTAAACATGTTGAACTGATGGATTATGGTAGAATGGTTCGAAAATTGAGATCTTTTCCTCTTTAATCTTATAGTGAATTCTAATTTAATGAATTTTAATATGAATACAGTATAATAACAAATAGGAAACAAAACATGTTGGGAACCACGTCAATTTTTCATTTGATGAAATGCCCCTTTGACACTGCACCTTCCAACTTTTATTTTTTAACTGTTTTAAAAGGATTGGTTTTCTATCGATCTCGGATGGAATCAAAAATTCATTATTTTTTTGCTTTGGGGTATGATGGAATAAAGTAAGATGACTTTTTAAATTGTCTGCGCTTCTTTCAATTGTGAAGTAGCAGTTAGACAATGTAACTTTCGATGCTCATCATGGGTCATTCGATCCTCCTTATCCTGCAATGGGCGGAAGTCTTTGAAGCATTGGGATAGTGTTATAGTTATTTAAAAAGATTGACATTCTAAGCAACCACTCATAACATACAGAATTCTTAACCAGTCTTTTCACTTAGTAGCTTTTCCATTAGCTCTCCTAAAGGTGCTTTGACAGCAAATTATTCTATAAAAATATTATATGTTACACTAAATCAAACTTGTCTTTATGTTACTTTACACTCTTGCTCAACTTAATATGGATAAGGATATTTATTTGTTTACTGTACGATTGGATTCCTTAAGGTTAAAAAGTTATTCTTAAGGAGATTTTTCTCGGCCATTGTTCCAAATCTTTTCCCATTTTTTTTATCATTAAAATAAAGAACTCTAAGTGACAAGTAATTTAATTTAATTAAAAACAGTCGTGCATTATTATTGATAGATTCCATTGCTTCAAATGGATTATCATTCATCTAGTGACTCCCAAAAAATAAAATACTACAACGAAAAAGACAAAGCTCTTAAAATTTATCTTAGTTTACCCACAAAAATATAATTTTAGCTGGACTATTGATAATCATTAGCCATATATCCCGGCAAGCTTGTCAAAAATTAATAAATCTAAAGCCTTGTTATTCTTGTTTTTATACTTCTAGCAAAAAACAAACATACTATTAATCCGTTTCAGAAAAAATAATTTATTTTTCTTTTTCTAGTCCATTATTTCAAAAAGAATAACCCATATCTTTTTTGGCAACATTGTAATTTTAATTTTCCATGACACATTTAAGACTATAAAATTAAAGATTATTTTGATACGACAATCGTAACTTTAATTTAGGACAACAAAATTGAAAAATCTTTTTAATTTTTTTTAAAGTTCATCCCAAGTCAGACTATGTTATTTTTTTTTAAACGAAGGGACTAGATAATTTTCTTTGCATCTGTCGAATTGGTGGACCGAGTCTTACCTTGTATCTATGTTAGAGGTTCGAGCTAGTCTTAACTTGTATCTATACATGTTGGTGAAGAAATAGGCACGTACTAGATGACCTGAATATATACTATAATTATAGATTAAAAAAAAAGTGGCATAAGAGTTTTAAAATCGAGGTATCTCCAATTTGTACTTCAGGTAACAAGAATGTAGAGGAGTTGAAACTTTTGGGAGAAATGAGGTATCACAATTTGATTACTAATGTCAGAAATAAGTACAATATTTTGAGCTATAGCAGATAGGCAGGATTTAATTTTTGACTGGCACAGTTTTTGTTGGTACCATTGTTTTTCTTCTGTTTCATAAATTACACATGGTTGTTGCATAAACTACAGTGCCAACTGCATTGAACATTTGAACTGGACCAATACCAAGGGATGAATGTTGACTACCCCTTCTGGGAAACTTCAAGTTTTATTTGATATACTTATAAAATTGCCAGTAGGTTCCATGTTATATCCTCTTCTTACACTCACGTGTGGACGTACCTTGCGTACACCTTCATTACTATTATTATCTTCCTAAACTATAGGTTTATCCATAACTATAGTGACTAAAAAATAATGATTCAATAATACTCTTTATCCTGTAAGAATTTATCATAAATTGATTAGTCAGTATTATGTTTAATTCTGGCAATGCTTGTTTGGCGTATTATTCATTAGTTTTCAACAAGTGTGATGAATACAGTATTAAGAACCTATAGGTTAAGCACATCAAACTTGAGATGGACAAATTTAAGGTATACTCCATCTGTCTCATTTTATGGATATTTTTTTATTCGTTCCAAAAAAATATCATCTATTATAATTAAAAATAATTTACCTTTTAAATTTTTTTTATCCTTAATGAATAATTTTCAATCACACAAATATCTAAGAATGATTTTAGACCACAAATTTAAAAAATCTTCATTTCGTTTCTAAACAACCTGTAAAAAAATGAGAGGAGAGTATTACTCTTTTAACCTATTAAAAGAAAAATTTATGAATGTATGAATATTGTCAATGAATTTAATTTTGTGTGTTAGAAAATAGAGGATAAGTGTGTGCTTAGCTGGTTGACACGTGCGATGGAGAAGGAGCACGTGCATGGGGTTTGTAGCTGTAACCGGCAAGGTTGCCTGGTTGACCACAGACAAAACTCGGTCCTACTGTTGGACTGGACCGCACTGTCTGTCTCCACACGCGTGCCACTCTTCACTGTCACGCCCGCAAAGTTTTACCCGACCCGGATAATCACCCAAATCGAATACTCTTCACTTAATTTTCATTTTTTAAAAGGAAAACATGTGATGGATAGAAAAAAAAAAGAGAAAAGGATTCTCTGTTACCAATTACTAGTTACAGAGAAAATCTCAATTGGTATTTTTCCCTGAGGAGGTATAGTTGTCTGTCCCCACCTTGATCGACATCGTTTTGTTGATTTCTTGAAAGGTCCCACTCCTAAAATGGGGACCCATGACCATCCCACAAAATTTTTATGATCAAAAACAAAAATGAATTAATTTTTTGATTCCATTTTATATGACAAAGGGACTTGTCACAATGTTTTTTTTTTGGGTTAATTTTTCAATTGTCATACCAAATTATCTTAATGAAAAATAAAATAAATATTTTAAAAGTGAGTATACTAAGTATAATTTTTTAAATATTAATCAAAAATATAAATTGAGATAAAAAGAAGTACAAAATAGGAAAGAAAAAAATTGAGTGGTTTTTTGTAGAGTGTGGTGTCATGGAACAATCCAAGATAGGAAATATATGTGGAGGGTCTATTGGAATAATTAAAGAGACAACCTGGCCCCGGCACATTCCTCTGTTCATCTTTGACCTTTGACTACCTAAAATACAAAATCCAATCAACACCACCACCCCTACCCCAAAACTCACCTTTTTAATTACAAGATCTTATTGAGTATAATTTGATCTCATATTTTTCAATAACCCTAATACTATCTTTGCAAGAAAATAAATAAATAAACAGAATAATAATTTAAATATATTAATTTTTAAATGCAACAAATTCAATGCTTTAGCATTGGATTGGTTTTGTTTTTTGGTCTTTGCCTAGAAACCTCCTTCAGCTTATCCTTTCATTATTAAATTTAAAATTTCTCCGCCTTCAATGCTTTATTTGAAATTTATTATATTCAACTTTGAAATCTACACTGGTGTTCACAAATTCAAAACTCATTGGTATTAATGAGGTTTCACCTAAGTAGAAAAATCTGCTCCTGCAATCCTATTCAATTTCTCTAATACTTAGAAACTAGAAAATGACATATTGGAGATGCTATTTACTAAATGACAGTCGTAGCAATTGGAATATGCTCCCCAAAAATTTCAAAGGATAATCAATTGCTTTCATAATAACTGTCTACTTTGATGCCAATTTTTGGAAAGAGCTTTCAGAGGAAGCATAAGGGTAATTCTTCCCACCATAATTATTCTTTTAAGCATTATATGGGTAAACTTGCTATTTTATGGCTCATCATAGAACAAGTAAAAGAAATTGACATGTTAGAAACTCACAACCAAGATAATGGAAACTGGAAAGTACTAGTTGCAAGTTTTTTGATAGATGATTTTCATTTACTCCAATACATACCGAAAGTGACTTTTCCATATCATAAGCTATTGACTAGTCAAACTTACATTTGATTTCGAGTGCAAAGCAAGATTTCAATTTCTTACATGTCTTAAATCTAAATCAAAATGATTTTGTCTGCTCATTACTCACAACCAGTAGAAAATAATAAAGCATCTCATTTAAGACGTATTCAAAACGAATTTTAAGACAATTCAATTATTATTTTAAAATTTAACCAAGGAAAAATTAATTGAATACGAAAAAAAAAGAGTTTAACAGTTACTACTACTACTACATTTTAAGCTCTTAAATACTAATTCCTCTGTCCCATATTAATTAAATTTGTGAAATAATGTACACATATTAAGAAAAGCATTCAGAGACAAACTTTACACTACTACTATTTGTGAAATCATAATATATAGTGTAATTTATCTCCTAAAAAATATAAAAATTCAACAAATGAAAGGGCAAGTATGAAAAAAATTTCAAACATTTTTCTTGAACTTTAAACACTTCAACTATTTTTAACATTGATTTTTTTTTAAAAATTTAATTAATTTAAAACGAAGGGAGTACTAATTTTTTTTTATAGAACTTAGAATCTTGAGATGTTTGCCAAATTATATAACCAAAGTACCAAACACTACTTCCCAATTTTTTTTTAAAAAAATTTTGGAGTCAAATGGCACCTTAAAATCCGCCAACTTATTACTTATAATTTTTATAAGAACAATTCATATTTTTTCAATAAAAAGATGTTTTCGATATTGAATTGATAAAATCTTATCGAAAATTAATAATTTAAAAAAAAAATGTTCAATGAAATCATTTATAAAAGCTTAGATTTTTTAAAAAAGAAATGATACACATAAAGTTTATCTACTTTAAAATTTTATTTTTGGCCTCCACTAATTATATGGAACCATCCCAACATAAACTTCAAATAAAATACTCTCTTCTTTCCTAATATAACCAAACATAACTATAAGTTCATAATTTCAAATCAAATAAAAAACATTTAAAATCTATACTCTATCGCTCACTTATTTTAGTTTATCAAATTTTACCAAGTTAGTCCTAAAAAACAAAGGATTAGATATCTGCCTATAATAAACATTTTTCGATGATTAATTAACCGAAAAGGTAGAGGGGAAAAGCAAAGTTCAATAATAGATTTGAGTACATGATGCTATTGCATTGTGCTCGATCGAATTGGACCATTCAAATTTCATCAATTGACGTAAACAGAAGTTAGATTTTGAGCATGAACGTGGGTCCCAGTTATCGCACATTAGGTTTGACCAGAGACCAACTTAACAATGGTTAAATGAAAAACCACACGTGTGGGAGCTGGGTGGCAATTTTCGTCAGAATAAGAAGAGAGAAGAGCCCTACGACCTGTTGCATATGTCCCTCTGTTTCCTCTCCGTATAAGACCCCAAACAAAAGTGAAAGAGAATTTGCAGACTCTCTTTCAGTTTTAGCTTTTTCTATATATATAAACATTTACTAATTCATAACCCCCAAAGAAGAAAAAAGAGTGAGTCAAGGAAACATGCCTGCAACTTTAGACCCTTTGGATGTGGGTGTTCAGATTCCATACCATTTCCGTTGTCCAATATCCTTAGAGCTTATGCGGGATCCGGTTACCGTCTGTACCGGTCAAACGTACGACCGCCAAAGCATTGAGTCCTGGGTCGCCACCGGTAATACTACTTGTCCGGTAACAAGGGCGCCGCTCACCGATTTCACTCTCATTCCAAATCATACGCTTCGCCGACTTATACAGGAGTGGTGTGTTGCCAATCGGGCTTTCGGAGTGGAGCGGATTCCGACGCCGAAACAACCGGCTGATCCGTCGTTAGTCCGGTCGTTGCTCAATCAGGCGGCGGCTCAGTCGAATCATTTGAATTCTAGGCTTTCGGCGTTGAGGAGACTCAGAGGACTCGCTCGTGACTCGGATAAGAATCGGTCTGTGATCTCGGCAAACAACGCACGTGAAATTCTTCTGGCGATTGTATTCTCCCGTATGGATTCAGAGTCGTCCGAGTTGAATCACGAGTCTCTAGCAATTCTCTCCATGTTTCCGCTCTCCGAACCGGAATGCGTTTTTGTCGCTTCCGATCCGGAACGAGTTAGTTACCTGGTTGCTTTGCTTTTTCATCCTTCCATCGATGTCCGAGTCAACTCAGCTGCTTTGATTGAGATTGTAGTCGCCGGGATGAGAACCCCGGAGCTCCGTGCTCAAATCAGCAAAGCGGATGACGTCTTCGAAGGAGTCGTCGGAATTTTGAATTATCCGTTGGCGTATCCGAAAGCGTTGAAAGTCGGAATCAAGGCGTTATTTGCTTTATGCCTAGTGAAGCAACACCGCCATAGGGCGGTGAGCGCCGGAGCCGTGGAAGCGCTTATTGATCGGTTACAGGATTTCGAGAAATGCGATGCGGAAAGAGCACTCGCCACAATCGAACTTCTCTCCAGGATTCCATCAGGTTGCGCAGCGTTAGCGTCTCACGCGCTAACGGTGCCTCTGCTGGTGAAAATTATTCTGAAGATATCAGAGCGTGCAACGGAGTACGCCGCCGGAGCACTTCTGTCGCTTTGCTCGGCGTCGGAACAAGCTCAGAAGGACGCGGTTGCCGCCGGCGTGTTGATTCAGCTGCTGCTGTTAGTCCAAAGCGATTGTACAGAACGTGCGAAGCGAAAAGCACAAATGCTTTTGAAGCAGCTTCGAGATTGTTGGCCGGAGGACTCCATCGCCAATTCGGAAGATTTTGCTTGCAGCGGCGTCGTTCCGTTTTGACGCTTCACCATTCTTACCTCTCTTTTACCCCTAAATTTGGTAAATAGGGCATTATTCCATGTGTGTAATTTTTGTACGTAAGATAACCTTTTTTTTCCCGTAAGATAACCAATTAAAAACACACTCATTAAACTTTTAACCTATAGTTTCTTCTCCTTTCTTTTTAAAATTATAGTTTAGAAAACTTATTTTTAAAAAATCATCTATTCATAATGTTGGTGAGTTGTAATGTGAGGTGTTACTAGCATGTGTGTCACTAATTGGAAAGGGATAGTTCAACTTTCTTTTGACCGATGACTAACTTCATTAAACCTGATGTGCGTGCACGCAAATAATTAAGTACGTATTAAAGATGTCGTTTGTATAAAAATAAATAAATTAAAACAATAAAATTTAATCGGGACCTATAAATAAAAAAACCCCTGGGTACGAGGAGTTATTGGGCTGGATCGGACCTTCTTTAAAGCCTTGCCCGGCCCACTTGTCGCTATACTTGGACTCAACAGACGGTGACATTTTTAACTTTGGTCTACTAACAATAATTGAAGATATTTAGTGATACCAGTGGGACAAGAGACTTAAATTGTTTTACGTAGGAAAAGCCTATGAATTAAATGTGTTTTACATATACTATAAACATTGAATCCTAATTTTCTTTAGTAAAATTAATAACACTGAAAATATAAAAAAAATGTTGTGTATTTGAAGCTTATTATTTTATTTATATAGACTATTCTTAATAGACTCTTGACTCAAGTAATTCCGTAGATGAAACTAGAAAATGTTATATATTTGAATTTTATTATTTTATTCATATAAACTATTTTTAATAGACTCTTGACTCAAGTGATTCCGTAGAAATATTGGTTTGTAAGTAGCATAGCAAAATGTTTTTAAATAGTCGTCCTATGTTTTTAAACATAGAGGTCAGGCTGCATACATCCGATCTCCTATTACTCTGCAATGGACGAGAGACTTTGAGGCATTGGAATAATGTTGTTGTTAGTAGCATGGCAAAATGTGGAGGTAATGTAATGAAATGTGACAGATGAATTGGAATCACATGGCGTTTTGGAGTTTTGTGGTTCATTAGTGGTCACATGCCCAACCATTTTCTCTTCTATTTTTTTTTTGTCAAATGGTATGGCGATGGACACCATACAAATCTAGATCGTCTTTAGATTTGCACCACACTTCACGCTCTCACTACAACGCAAAGTATATTTCTGTGTACCACTTAAAATTGTGTGACAGAGGTAGAAATGAATCTTACGTGATGTAAAGTTGAATTAGCTGCAAGAAAATATCGCTCTGCACATGTAATACATACACATATTTTTAAAAAATATTGTCATTTATATTTTCTTCCTCTTTCATATTATAAGTGTTTATATATTTTGATAGTATTAAACAGTTCTATTGAATTGCTAACTCTTTCTTTTTGATACCATCAGAGTGTGTATGTGTCTATATATATATATATATATATATATATATATATATTTTCGTGGCATCAAATGTGCGAGAATAGTTGAAACATGGGGTATGAAAGTAAGGAGGTATCCATATGTAAATAATTTTCCTTTTCTGGGTTAAAGGTGTTACTTTCCCCAAAAATAATCTACTATCAAGTATTTTTCTTTTAAATGAATTTTAAGTGACACAAACTTAAATCAATCGTGAGAAAATATCGCTCTATGATTGTGATACGATCTACATGAAACAACCTTTCTGATAATTCAAAGTGCAAAAGGTAAGGGACAACGTTGTGCTTGTTATTGTTCAATATTTATAATCTAAGATTATAGTTCCAACAATTTAAGCATTGGTTCCTTATTGGGCTTCATTAGACGTGGAAAGAAAACGATTGCCTGTTGCAGCCCATAACCAATACTTTCTGAGTTTGACAAGTCTATTTGTTGAGCCATGGGCTTATCTAAATTAATACTTCAGAAATTTGGATAAAGTTTAAGAATTCTCCCTTCCTTGTAGCAATTACGGTAAAATACATAATTAGGTAAATATAAAAATATGTATTTATATTATAATATTATAATTTAATAAAATTATAATTTATAGTTATAGTTAGAATTTTATTGCAATTTTCTTTCTCTTCTCTTTCTCTCTCTATGCAATCTCTTGTCAGTTATACAAATACATATGTATGTCAGTTGTATATATATAATTATTTGACAGATATACATATAGTACGGGTCAAGGATCCATAGACGCTCAAGACTATTTGGGACCTA
>JAOTQR010000001.1:34836162-34868840 GCA_025774065.1 Solanum ossicruentum | reverse complement strand
CGCTTCTTTTCTGTGAAGTAGCAGTTAGTCAATGCATTTGTTGACGTTCCTCATGGGTCATATGGAAACAGCCGCTCCATGTTTTTAAACATAGAGGTTAGGCTGCGTACATCCGACCCCCCTCACCCCGCAATGGGCGGGAGCCTTTTAAGGCACTGGGATAATGTTGTTGTTGATGAATAAGTTTTAAGAAATCTTATAACACAAACATGGTTAATGTTTTACATTTTGATATATTTGAATTCTAAGAAGTAAAACAAAAGTACTCCCATGAGATAAAATTATAATTTTTTTTTCTAGCAAATTTCATTTATTTATATATTTTTTTAAGAAAAAGGATAGTTGAGAGTTAGAAAAATAGAAGTTGATTATTGAAGCTGACAACTAGATAACAAAGTAAATTTAATTATTTCAATTTATTGGCTACAATGTGTGAAAAGTTGGGAAGAATGTAAAAGAAGAGTAATTTTAATTTATTTGATGTCATTTCATCTCTTGAATTTAGAGAATGGACAACTTAATTAGTAAGAGGGAGACAGAAAAAAAAATTAAAAAATATATATATAATGAACTACACTGAATTTGTGGTGATAGATGTTTATCTTTCCACTGGATGAACTACAAAAGTAAATATAATGATCATTACAGCAACAAACGTTGTCAATCAATATTTGTATTATATATAAATAACATTGGAAGAAAATTAAATAGACAAAATTCATAGTTTTTCTTCCTCTGATTCAGTCTGTAATGAAGTTTGAAAGTATATATGATGACCTATACATAGATGACAGACATACATCCTCCATCGGATGAAATGTAATAGTCTTTTCAGCAACAGACGTCCATTTTCTACTGGATGAACTTTTAAAGTAAATATAATGGTCTTTACAGTGACAGATGTTCATTTTCCACGAGATAAATTGCAAAAGTAAATATGATGACCTTTAGGGCAATATATGTCCATCTTCTGATAGTTTTTGTGGCGACCGATGTTCATCCTTTACCCAATGAACTTTGAAAATAAATTTAAAAAAATAATTTTTAATATTAAGAAAAAGATAGTTCAGAGTAATTTCTATTTATTAGCTGCAATGTGAGAGAACTTGGGAAGATTAATGTAAAAGAAATAATGTAATTTCAATTTAATTATTTGATGTCTCTCATCCCTTGAATGATATATATAGAATGGAACGGACAACTTAGTAAATAAAAGGGGAAAAAGAAGGAATATAAACACAAGTTTTATTATGATAATTAAATAAAAAAGAAGAAAATAAATAGTAGAATATTGTAAATTTGTCACTATCGATCACATTGACTAAATAATTATCTTTCTCTTTAGTAAAGATTATGTACTTCTCCACCCTAAACGTTCATTTTAAAGTGTATATATTATTGATGACAAAAAATAGGGCCTTGGGAGAAAATATTTCTATCCATACCAAACACGCCTTAGAGTAAATACATAAAAACATTTGCCAAAACCAACATTTTTGCGTGATAATAAATATCATTGGAAGAAAACTAAATAGACCAAATTTCATAGTTTTCATATATTCCTCCGATTCGGTCCAAATATGATAATATTTACATATGGTGACAGGCATTCATCCTCTATCAGATGAAATACATAAGTAAGTAAATATATATAATGGGCTTTATGGCAGCAAACGTCCATCCTCTATCGAAAAAACATTAAAAGTAAATGCAACAGCATTTACAACGACAGACGTCCATCCTCTATCGAATGAAGTTTAAAAGTAAATATGATGGCGACAAACCTAGTGAATACCTAAATATGATGACCCTCACTCGGAGGTGGTAATTGACAATATCTGTGATGCAACCTGCTTGTACATTTCTCCCACTGAGAATCCTTGTGCTAAGCCACCTCCACCTTTTGCCTAAATAACAATAATATATTTAATAAAATCTTACAAATGGAGTTTGAGGAAGGTAATGTATACACAAACTTATCTGTATGTTCTTGTGAAAGCAATAGAATTCAAAAAAAATTCTCTAATTCTTAAAGTTTTCTTGATCAATCAAACAAATACTATTTCCCTTTGCTAACTAAAACCCTAGTTCACAATCCTCAAAATGATCATCATATTAATTAAATTAGAGGACTTACTTGAGCTTGGATCATGAACATGGTCCTGAGAGGATCAGATTGAATTTGAGCAGACACAACCTCAATGTTATGTTTCTCCAGAACAAAACAAATGAGGGTAAAAAGGCCAGGCTTCTTAGGACAACACACACTAATATGTGCCACTGCACCACAAACATTTATTGTCACATTTGGTGAACACCATGACTCAAAAAATGTTGGAACATTATTGTTGTTCATCAGAAGGGGGGTAGCACTCATGTTATTATTATTGGTTGGTGTTATAGCAGCTGAGTTACTTGTAGATCCTTGATCAGGCAAAAATTGCTCCCAGCTAGTCCCAACACTTGGATATTTCTGTGTTGTCATCATTGTAGACAACCTCATCATGCCATGTTGAAGCCTTTCAATCTTTTGTTTTTGAAGATTGTTAAAAGTGTGCTGCAAGGCTCTGATGTGCTTCACTGCAGCATCAACAATTGTTGACTTGTCAGCCTGCATATACAAAAAAAAAAAAGTTAAATGACTTTAATTTCTATAGGGTTACCAGGAAACAGTCTCTCACCTTCTATGAGATAGTGGTAAGATCTGCAGACATTCTACTCTCCCCACATCCTACTTGTGGGATTCCACTGTGTATGTTGTTGTTGTTATAGTGATTAATGTTGGAGCTAGGGTTTTCCCTAATTAAGGGGGTTCAAAATAGAGGTCCGCGATCAAAGAATTAGGGGTTATAACATTCATATAAAAAAAAAAAAAGAAAAAATCAATATAGGAACTTCAACTAAGAAAGAGGATCGTCGGGTCTGGACATGATCCATAATTCGGTTCGTATTCCACAAGGAGCATTATATCCCCGTCACAATAGGTCCTACTCTTCCTGCAGTACAGCAGGATCAACAACAACAATGCTGGGACGGTCAATGTTGCGGTTGGCAATTCAGGTCTCGAAAATGTCAGTATTTTGGCATCTCTCATTGCTTCAGAGGAGAAGGAAGCTTCTCAAAAAGTAAACGCATGAAAAAGTCAAACAAATTCAACGTTATTTTACATATATAAAAAATAGTCTTAATCTTATATATACTATGTAATTTTTTGTAAAAGAAAGTTTGAACCCCCTTGCAGCCACGTGGTTAAATTCACCCTTGATATTAACAATGTAAAAGGATATTTTTGCCATTTCATCACAGAAAAAAATATGAATTTTATTAATATATACTAACAGTGTAACAAAATTACTCTATGGGGTTACTTTTCCTTCGTGTTCTATGGTCACCTAAATCTCAAAGCCCATTTTTTGTCTAAAAATACCTATTTAATAAGTACAAATTGCACAAAATTTATCTAGGTTAAGAAACTATTTTTTTGATAAATTTAGAATGTAATTAAAATAATAAATAAAAACTTCACATTCTTATGCTAGAAGGCTCATTTAGTATATAAGAGAAAAACAAAGAAATATGTGAAGTTTTATAACTATATGCGAAAAAGCCGGAAGTTCTGTATTGTTCTTTCCTTCCCTTTTTCGGTAAATGAAGTGCATCTTATTATTCTATCTTGGAAATTAGTATGTAGATATATACGAATTAGTAATAAAGAGGAATCTCTATATCACCTCATAAATTTATTTCGATTCAGTCGAGGATTTATTAGAAACAACTTTTTTATTACATAAAAATAAAGGTAAAAGTTGTGTACATCCAACAAATTTTTTTCGATTAAGCTGAAAATCTATTAGAAACAGTTTCTCTATCACACAAAAATAGAGATAAAGGATATATATATATACACATTTTTACACTTTTCGTTTAGTAAGTTTCCTACAAAGCTTTACTCAATTTAGAAATCGATGGAACTATCACATACGGAAAGAGTAATCATAAGAAATTACCAAAAAAGAACCAAACAAATGAGGAACTTTTTGATCATTTCACAAGTTTGTATTCCATCTAAAGATTTTTTTTTTCAAGCTCATTTTTTGAAAAATTCTAGATGAGTTGATTAGGATTATTGGCTGAGGTTACGGGAAATCGTAAAAAGAAGAATAAAAAAATAGCTTTAAATAATCATAAATTTTATTCAGCTTTCTTTACTTGATTGATAAAATATCGAATGATAAAAAATAAGGTATATTATTAACACAAATTTTTTTTTACCTTAGCGGAAAGTTGAGGAAGCAAAGCATGAAGGTTATCAAACAGGCTTCGCATCTTCTTTCTCCTTTCTCTCTCCGTCCATATGTGTATCTCATGCTCTGAGCCTCCTTTGCCTCCACCTCTAACAGCACCACTTTTGTTACCGCCCTTCTTTGGGTTAGATGGACTCATGATCTTTTTACCAGCATCACGAGTCGCTTGAACCACCTCCTTACCAGTTGTTAGGAGTGGACAAGTATCAGAGCTATTCGGATCTGGCAACTTGTCGCCTTCAAACTTCTCTTTGCTCCTGAGTAGCTGGTCGTTCAAGTTGAAAATTGACTCCCATGACATATTATGAATATTCTCGGCAACTCCACTCATTTTTTTCTTTTTCAGGTAGTTTGATATTGCACCTTAAGTTACGTCTATTTATAGAATATTTTTGCTTGGAAGGGGGCAAAGTGTTAAAAGGAGAAATAAGGAATTGGATATGATAAATATTGAAAAAGAAAAAGAATATTTTTAAGGGTGGCAAAAAGAAAAATAAAAGTAGGGATATAAAAGGAATATTCAATTTTAAAATGTATAAAAAAACAAAATACAATCATAAGCCAAAATTCCGTTACTGGCTTCAAAACAAAAAACGGTAGCTAAAGCACTTTTGTTACAGATTTTGTTCTCACTCAATTGGGACCCACTTCACACATAATTAAATTGATCAATTAAATTAATCACTGTAATTACTAAATACTAAATTACAGATTAATCAAGATATTCTTCTCATCTATACCAACTGCCTAAATTCTTTTTTAAAAAATAATAATTAAAACTAATTGTATATAAATATAATGACTACATAACAAATTAAAGGGTGTCCAAAGAGTTTTTATCAAAAATGCACGTCATAATTCTTAAGAATTTGAATATATTAAGTGTGTTCGAATCGTAGTCTTATAATCTAAGAGATAATTTGACTAGCGTTAATGAAATTTCATTGATATTAATATAGTAATTACTCTAGTTACTATATATTAAATTACAAAATTAATCAAGATATTCTTTTCATCTATATCAACTGCGTAAGAGTTTTTTTAAATTAAAAAAATTAACAATTAAAACTGTGTATACATTATAATAACTATATAACAAATTAAAGGGTGTCCAAAGAGTTTTTATCAAAAATGCAAGTCTTAGTTCTTAAGAATTAGTATGTATTCGAGTTGTTCGAGTTGTAGTCTTATAAGGTAAGAGATAATTTGGGTAGTTAATGAAATTTCATTAATATTAACATAGTAATTACTATATACTTAATTACAAAATTAATCAAGATATTCTTCTCATCTATACCAACTGCCTAAGATTTTTTTTAAAATTTAAAAAATTAATAATTAAAACTAATTGTATATACATTATAATTACTATATAACAAAGGATGTCCAAAGAGTTTTTATCAAAAATGCAAGTCTTAGTTCTTAAGAATTAGTATGTATTCGATATATTGGAGTTGTAGTCTTATAATGTAAGAGATAACTTGGGTAGCATTAATGAAATTTCATTAATATTAACATAGTAATTACTCTAATTATTATATACTAAATTACAAAACCAAGATATTCTTCTCATCTATACCAACTGCCTAAGATTTTTTCTTAAATTAAAAAAATTAACAATTGAAACTAATTGTATATACATTATAATAACTATATAACAAAGGATGTCCAAAGAGTTTCTATCAAAAATACAAGTCTTAGTTCTTAAGAATTAATATGTATTAGGTGTGTCCGAGTTGTAGTCTTATAATGTAAGAAATAATTTTATTAACAGTTGATTCACGAGATTATTGATATTAATGATATTTTATTGATAGTGTATATTATATTTATATGCATTTTTTTACTTGTCTATCCAAGTTAATCACACTACAAAACTAAAATTAATAATTAAGCAAAGTGTTTTTCCGTGAATAAAAGTTTTTATCATGCAATATCCGTTCTATATTTTATAAAAGAAAAAGATCATCATTTTATTTCATCTTTTAGCCAGGATGTCACAATGCCTCTAATCATGACTTTCTCTTTGTTAGCTCTAATCATGACTTTCTCTTTGTTAGCAGCAAAAAAAGGAATTAGTTAGGATATTAATTAATGCTAATTTTCCGCTAAATAATTTGTAGCTAGCTAGCAAGTTTTTTTTTCATAATTTATTATGAAATATTATTATTGAGAATTTTTTATTATTTATTGGAAAAAATTTGTTATTGTTAAATTCTTATTTTTTTTAAGAGTTAATAATTAAAAGTCCTCTTAATTTAACACACTTTATTAAATGCGCACCTAAATTAAACTCTGAAATGTCTTAATTACTCTCTCAAATATGAACTTTTAGAACTATTTATCCTCGTAGCTGTGAGAAGTCTTAATTATCCCCTCAAACATGGGTTTGGGACACCCCATCAATATTGCCTCATTGCAAAATAAAAAATAAAAAATAAAAATAAAAATAAAAATAAAAATAAATAAAAGAAATCTCAATTTATATGACTTACTTTCCTTTTTAGTAAATTCTAAAAAAAATGATTGATTTCTATATTCATAAAAAAACTTGACTTTAAAATTTTGATTTTATCTTTAATAAAATAATTTATAGCGACATAGAAATTTATGATTTATTACTTTACTTTCTAGTAAATCCCAAAAGGGATGATAGATTTCTATTCATAAAAAACTTAATTTTAAAATTTTAATTTTATCTTTAATGATATAATTTATAACGACATAATTATAATTTATTTTAGACCGCATCTTTTTAAAATTTTGTGTTAAGTCAAATTACATCATATAAACAGGAATAAAGATTATATTGTTTTACTTCATCATTTGTCTTTACCTCCTATGATTATTCCATATGAACGCCAAATAAAATAAAATGATATAATTTTTATTTCTATTTATATGATATAATTTAATTTGACAAGAATTTTTTTTAAAAAAAATATGATCTAAAATAAGTCATTGTGGTTATAAATCACATGTTTGAGGGGGTAATTAAAAATTCTCATAGTTTGGGGGGTTATATAGTTCCAAATATTCATGTTTGAGGGGGTAATTAAAATTTATCATAAGTTTACTCTGTATTTAATAATGTCAATTTAAAGAGATAACCCTTAAAAATGACCTCAAACTTGGTGTAACTTTTTTAAATTGGAATTTAAACTTTCATATTGCACATATATGACCCTCAATTTGGCAATTCCTGAACAAGTAGACACATGGTGCTGACATGGCACAGTGCGTGAATTACACTCACTCGGGGGCGCGTGAACAGTCTTTTTTGAACGTATATATGAAAAAAGGTAATTTGACCCTTTTACCCCTACTACATTTCTATATATATATATATACTATTTATTTTCAAATTAGCATATACTTTCTTCTTATTATTTTTATTAAAAATACACAAGCATTTGCCTTTCCATTTATTTTTACACATTTTGACCTTTTTTGATAAATAATGGATTCAAATATTTTTTGTCATTGTGGAAAAAGAGCAATAATGAAGATTTCTTGGGTCCGAGTTGGAGTAAAAAAAATTTTTTATTTTTTTGTAAGGGGATGAGAGTCTGAATTGAAGTAAAAAAATTTAAATTTACAAAATTTAAATTTTTTGTAAAATAATATTTTTTTTCCTTAAAATTTATGTAAAAAAATTTAAGTTTTTCAAAAAAAATTGTAATTTTTTGTACTTTATGTAAAAAAAAAAATAATTTCTTAAAAATTATTTTACAAAAAATTTCTATAATTTAGGGTTGTGATGTCTACAACTTTTGCTTACGTGGACACACGTGGCATCGCAGCATTGGACAAAAAAATACATCAGCGCGAGTGTGACTCACGCGCTAGCCATGTCAGCACCATGTGCCTACTTGTTCAGGAATTACCAAGTTGAGGGTCATATTTGTACACTATGAAAATTTAAGTTCCAACTTAAAAAGTTATGCCAAGTTGAGGGTCATCTTTAACTATCAGTTTTTCTTTTAATGATAACAATTAGGGATTTTAAATTAATAGAACTGAGCCGAATTTGAGAAATGTTAAATTGAGTTAAGTTAAGAAATAAACGGATCAAGTTATTTGAATAAAATGGACTAAAATCCAAATTACAAGTCAATTCATCAAATTCTTAGTAAGTTTTAAATTATTTATCTGAGTATCTAATAAAAAAAATTCTTACATTATGATCATATATAATATATTAAAAAATAATAAAATAAATTTTTCTTGAATAAATTTGAATTGCATATTAATTTAATTTTAAAATAAATTAAATTAAACTAATCAAAATAAACTAAATTAATAAAAAAATTATTAATTTATCTATATTTAAATAAATTAAATATATCATAATTTTATGGGTTAATTTTACCGTCCATAAATTACCACATCTCTATACTTGATGAGTATTTTGTTTTGGACAGGTAGGGCCATATGCGTAAGGCTTGTCTTGGCATAATGTGTAGTTATCTTGTGAATAATGCTAACTTTTCACTATTATCAACACAAAAACACGAGCATTACGTACAAAGGTAATCATTTCAAATAATATGCTTGTCAAAAAGAATAATAACTTATTTTTCTGTATTATAATTTTTGTATGCACACGACAATTTAATTAAGTAATTTTGTAAGAATTTTTTTTAAAAGTTGAGTGATAATATTAATACAATACAAAATAAATACTTTTGAACATAATTATTTTCTTCTTTTCATATTCCAATAGTACTTATAAAAAAATAGCAATGTAGAAATATGTGAAATGACATCGTTTTATGTATATGAACAATTAATACCATCGCACTAATAACGTAAATAAATACAATTTTCACAATTTTAGTAGACTCAAATTCGTTGACGTATTGTAGTAATAATATTTTTTTAGTATTTTACTATTTTTTATACCCGACTATAATAACAATACGTATATTACAATGTCAAACTAAAATTGTTTAAATGAAAGGATTTCATTTATATTTTAACATTCGTCTTTAGATATATAAAAATGAACTTGTTGAGACACAAAGTCCTGAGTTAGGCCTAAGATCCGTCTCACCCAATGTTGGGCCCCCGAAAAAATTGTTTACGCACCAGATTAAGCATTGGGCGTGAGAGGGGTGTTGAGACATAAAATCCCACATTGGTGGTTAATGGGATGGGTGGTCTCCTTATAAGGCTTAGGCAAAGTTTCACATTGGTAGTTAATGAGATGGGTGGTTTGTATGCAAACGTTCTATAGGCATCTATATTTCTTAGTTATTAAAAAGATGCTTCAAAAACATAAAGATTGTTTCTTTTCATATTTTATTTCATAGATTTCCTTTCGTAGAATTTTATTACAATGCTTTATCCGAAATACGCATTAAAGTTCGATTAATTTTGATTTGCGTTATGTAAGGTCATATAGAAAAAGCGCTTTCTACTAAGAATTTTTCATATACAAGACTCAAATTATTTAAAAAGGTACAGCTTCATTCTTGTATTACATTCTTTGAAGATTGATGCGTATAACGTCAAATCGCCATGTAAGGAGTTTAGCAATATAATATATATGAATCCGTCTCTATCACTAAATGCAGATCACTATTTTTTTATGTAGAAAGGCTAGCAATTCTGCATGAAGAGAATTTTCGACTTTTACGCTTCATGCGAAGCAAGAAATCAATGGCGGAGTCTGATAGAATTGAATGGGTTCATATATTAAATTTTCTATAATAAAAAATTATCCTATTACATTAATATTATATATATTAAATGTTAAATCTTATTTAACTTCATCTTATATTTACATCTTCGCATTTTATACCCTTCTAATAAAAATTCTGATTCCCACACTATCAAAGATTCACGCTCCTAGGTGATGATGTGAGTGAGAGTGGTGAGAAAGAAATTCAGGATTTGGCAAATTTAGTATTCACTTCAAATACATCACGTTTCTAAAATTAATGAAAAGTTAGTCACTCCTTTATGTGAAAATGAAATTTGAACTCAACAATAGAAGATCTAAAAGGATGGGAAGGTGTTCACCCAACGTGTTTGAGAAATAAATAACTATATACATATAGGAATTAACAGTAATAATTTCCGTCATATCTGCGATATACCTGATTTACAATAGTTCAAGAATATTTAAGGCCGTATTCCATCGCTTTTATGTTATATGGATATAAATGTCAAATCTCCAAACAATCACATAAAGAGTTTGCTCGTTGTTCAGGGCATTCAAAGTGTACATTCAATGTCTTTGGTTCAATTCTCAGAAAATGGATGGGAATGATGTCAAGAATTCTGAAAAAAATTCAGAAATGAACGGTTTTATAGCAATAAAGAAAGATACTAGGATAAATTTTAGGGATAAATATGTTTTTTAATTGATTTCACTAGGCAACTATATTCATCAACTTTGAGTGTATACTCAATACATAAGTAAATACATAAACTTATACTTATAAAATTGAAATACACACACGCACCCTAGGTAACATAATACACATAGAACACCACGTAGAATTAGACTAGACATGGCAAGAATGTGTCTTTCACTATGACAAGTGTGAAAGAACAATCTATCAGTTGATCAAGACAAGCTGCACTACTTGGACTAACATTCCAAGAAAATCGATAGACAGTTCAGAAATGATCTAAAACTTTTAGGCCTAAGTTGTATTATAAAGTGGTCAATTGGAAGATACCAAACATGGGTTGGACTACATGCAATACAGATGAGACATGCAGAGGAAACCCAGGGAAGAGTTCTTATGGTTATTGTATCAGAGAAGATATCTACATATCAGTTTATGGTCATAAACATAAAGGCACATATCTGCTCCTATTAACTAAAGCCTAAGCTACAATGGAAAGGTGACAAAAAAAAACTAGCAGAAAGAACCACACTAGGTTGGCAATTAGCACATGCATTCAAAGTAACTTTATGCCGTCGTGTGAGCAACCCATTTTCTCCCCTTGACTGTCGGAAAGATGAACAGATCATTAGAAGAGATAGGAATAAGGAGACTGAAGTCTCATAGAGGAAATGAACTTATAGGATCTGAAATGCGGAAAAGAACTTGAGTTCTTTAGAATAGGAAAATCATCGGACAAGGCATCTATAATAACTCAGAATGAGCTACCAGGCGAAAAGGAAGAAGGAAACGATCTCCAAATGAAGTCATTACTTTTGGGAGCTGATTATCAAAGTCTATTTTAGATGCGATGCAGATAGCTACTTGTCACGGGAAGGCTTGCTAGAGTTTGCTCGTTTGGACATTCTTTTGCACGTTTGGGTTGGCAAATCGATTAGCGCCGTATGATCTCTTAGCTTGAATCTTTACGATCGTAACATACTGACCCAGAAGACGAGAAAGCAGAATCCTTTAAACGGAGACCACTGAAACCTCTCTGCAGAAGTTTTAGAGAAGACGACGGAGGCTTTTTTGGAAAGGGCTTCCTACTTTACTTTCGCCTGAGTCGGTGGCTTTTGGACAAATTCCCATATTTATAGTAATGGACCGAGTATATATTGGTCTCTTCATGAGCCCATTTTTTATGAATAAATAAAATCAAGCCCTTTGACCCGAGTTTATATTTTTGAAAAAAGAATTAATTATATATCTATTCATTTAATTTTGTACAAATTTAAATGTCTAATACCTTTTTACCAATCCCGAATGGAGTCAAAGATTCACTATTTTTTAGTTTTGGGGTATGATGGAATAAAACAAAATAGCTCTTTAAATTATCTGCGTCTCTTTCAATTGTGAAGTAGCAGTTAGTCAATGTAACTTTCGACGCTCATCATGGGTCATCCGTAAATAGTCGCTCTATGTTTTTAAACATAGGGATCAGACTGCGTACATCCGACCCTCCTTTACCTCGCAATGGGCGGGAGGCGTTGAGGCATTGAGGTAATGTTGATAATATAATTATTAAATGTCTAATACAATGGATAGACATTCATGATAAGCTAACCATGAACAATCGAATCTCGAGTGGAATAGGGAGTCTCCAAATCTATTTGAAAGAATGAGCATGAGTAGTTGATTGAGGTTGTTCTCGTTCCATTGCTTTGTACATCAAATTTGGGTTAAAATGCTTTGACTTTGAATGCTTGAGGTATTTGAGTTCCATTATTTTTTTAATCAAATTTTAACATAATATGTTGAAATTTAACTTAAAGTTAAATCTAGAATAATAGGATGAGATTTATATACATGATGCTTTTTAACTCCACCATATTGTGTTCGAATCCGCACAATAAAGTAAGAAATTTATTAAAGAAGTTTGGGGGGAGGAAGGCGGGGGGCAGGGGAATTTAAATGCGGGAGTTTCTAAAATCATGGCTAAAAATATTTATTATTTGATCCTTGACAGAATTACTTAAATGACAATATATTTAAAAAAGAAAAATCAATTTTAAGATCTAGAGCTATATCACCAAAATGAATTGATGAATAGCTTAAAAAGATAGCTATTACTTTTTTTTATTTTAATTTATTTGTATGATCTTTAATTTGATACAAAATTTGAATTCGTACTTAATCGTGCAATTTAAAATCATGATTTTCAAATAAATATTTGATTTGCAATTTGAAATCATTATTTCAAATTTTAAATCCTCCAAAAAGCGTGATTTGAAATTCCAAATCATGATTCTAAAAAAGATTAAATATAAATTTGATTTTTAAGTTTGTATTTGTAAAGAAAGACTCATCAAATTCAATTTTGCAAAAAAGATTGTTGCTCGACTTGACAAAATCTTCGTACCATGTGAGCGAATTATATTTAAGAATAACATTTTTATTTTTATTGACTAATATATTTTTATAAAATTATGTGCATTTAAATATTTGTAATTTTTAATATTGATTATGAAGGAACATTGAGATATGTAATTTATCAACATGGAACATTTCTGATATTTTATTTATGACCTGTGATTTATTCATTAAGTAAGATTGTGTAGGAACTGGAAATTTTTTGGATCATTTTCACAAGTTGTGAGTTTCCATGTTTATGTAAAATAAATAAAACTTAAGAAATTGAATTGTATTTTCAAATAAAACTTCAATTTCATACCATTTTATTTTACATGGTATGTTCCAGTTGGCTCTAGGAAAACAAATAAGTTTTTGAATCTTGTCTCTTTAAACTAAAAATATATTGAATGTTCAAAATATCATTTAATATTGTGATCTCAAAAATATTCTATGAACAGTTAAAATTAAAAAAATTTCAAAAACAAAAAGATTAACCAATAGACTAAGAATAAAAGCGAGACAAACAAATGAAAAAGCTAAATATTTTACTAATATTCATACAAAAAATAATTTTATTTCATTTTTTCCCTCCACATTAAATAAAGCTATTAAACTCCAGCTATTGTGCATAGGGCGGGGCCTAAAATATCAAAATCGAATTATTGAATCGAATTAAAATTTTTGATCATGGTATGATATCGGGAGGTAAATTTTAAAATTATGGTATGAGTTTGGGATTGATATGAGATATTATATTAAAGTATTAGGTATTTCCCAAATATCAAATTATTTACTTGATGAATATCATATATAAACATATCATGTCTTCAAAAAAAAAAAGAAGAAACAATATATCAATTTTATAAAATAATTGGCTAAAATTTCAATATGAGTATTACCGAATACCACAGCAAGTCAAATTTTAATTTACAAATTAGCAAATTACCATACATAAATTTAAAAAATTAGAAAACTCATAAAATAAAAATTCCCAATGCTTACCCATATTTGTGCAATTACAACAATAACAATATTATCCTAATGCCTCAAATGCTCCCGTCCATTATAGAATAAGGGGAGTTGAAAGTACGCAGTCTGATCCCTATGTTTAAAAAATAACGCGATTGTTTTCGGATGACTCATATTTGTGCAATTACAAGCCTTGAAAATTGTTAATTCACATCATTATTATGAGTGATGGATTAATAAGTAGTACAAATTTCTAATTCAAATTTCAAAAATGAAAACACCTATACTAAAAAAAATAATTTTACGAAATGAAAAAAGAAAAGAAAAAAAAAGGAAGAATATGACGATGGAAAATAGATGAGGGAATAGTTGTCTGGGGTGACGTAAGTAAATTGGCATATTATGAACCGTTTTTATCTTTTTCAATTAATTGTAATCATTATGCTTTTTTCTTTTTGGCTCTTCCTCTTCATGACAGATTTTACTTCTTTTTGAAAAAAAAATTATTTAAATCCAGTGTTTATATGGACTACTCTTTCTTCTTCATCTAATTTTCCTTATTTTTTCATTTTTATCATCATCTACTATTATTTTTTGAGAATTTTTTTATAGCAATTTAAAAATATTTTAATTATATTATATAGCTATAATTTGAATAATTACATTTCATGATTATAGTTATAGCAATGTTTTTATAATTCATGCAATATTTGTGTAATAGATTATACAATTTGCAGTTTCTATATATATATATATTGCTATATAATTTATGCACAAAGTTTATATAATTCGATATACAATTCATAGTATTTGTATGTTTCGCTATATATTTTGATTCACGCACAACTTTTATATAATCTTGCACAATATTTATATAAATTGTGCAAATTATACAAAATTCAAATAGCTATAAATCGTGCAAATTTTTCCTTATTATTTTTTAACCAAATACATATATAATCTCTTTAACTTGTTTTCATTTTTAATCTCAAGGAGAGTTTAAAATACCGTTCAATTAAATTGGTATACAACTATCCTTCGTTCACTTTTCAGACTTCGAATACTCTAGATGCCATTGTTTGGCTCCTCGATATTAGTTCTTTAGCTCATATTTGTCCTTATTTGTAATAGCTTTCTCGGAAGTAAATTAATTAAATATTTATTTATTATATTCTTTAATTTGATCGATTCAAATTTAAATTTTTCTTTAATAAAAAATAAAAATTACTTATGATTTTTTTTGGTCTATTTGCTTCTTCTTCTTTACTTTTTTTCTTGGCTCTTCTTCCTCATGCCAGATTTTACTTCTTTTTGAAGAAAAAAAGATATTCGAATCCAGTGTTTATATGGAGTACTCTTTCTTCTTTATGTATTTTTGTTTTTAGTCAAACGTATATACAATTTCTTTTAACTTATTTTCATTTTTACTATTTTTATTTTACTTTTATTTCATTTTAACCCTTTAACCTATTTTTTATATATCATTTAAGTACAAAATAAACTTTATGACTTCTTATATTTTTACTAGTTATAAAACCTGTGCAATGCACGGGTCCAATAGTTATTTTTAATGAAATAATACAATGTTAATATTATGTGAAATCACTAAGCAGTTGTTTTGAAAAAATTAAATTAAAAAAATGTTGAAATATTTTTGTAGGTCCCATTAATTTAAAATAACTAAACAGTTGAAGTAGCTACGAAAATTATTTATGAGGGCAATATCATAAAGTCACTAAATAACTGCTTTAAATAGATTAAATTAAAAAACTACCAAAATATTTTTTATGGGCCCTTCAATTGTGAAAGTTAATCGTTAGGGGTAATATTGTAAAACCACTAAGCAGCCACTTTAAAAAGATTTCAATTAAAAACAATTGAAGCTATTGAAAAAATTATTATGAAATCATAATTAAGGCTACTGGAAAATTATTTATTAAGAGTAATATTGTAAAATCATATTTGAAGCAAACAACAACTTTTTTTTAAAAAAAGAAACCACGAAATATTTTTAAAGGTCCCACATAATGTATAAGAGTAAGCAGATAGCTCAAGCACGTACGTTGATGAAGACGAGTATGTTTGCCGCCCTAACTCTCTCTTATTATATAAGAGAATATATGCTTTTGCAATTTACAAATCGACATACGTTTGTTACTTTTCATAGAACCAGAAAACAAAAAATTGACTAGCGACCATTAAGTTTTTTAAAATAACAATATTGTTTTCGCGAGTTTTTTTTAATCATTACATTCACTTTCTTTCTTAAATAATCAATTAAATTATTAAATAATATTCACATTTTAATCTTTTTTCATATCCAAACTGCTGGATTTAACTCGAATACTTATTTTTCATTTTAAAAATAATCATTTTCCGTAAGCATTGAGTATGAGTCATGTATCCAAGAATATAATTTTTCTTAAAGTATCACATTGTTATGACTAAAGATGTGTGCGAATTGCAAAACAAAAGAAAAAGATTCAAATTTTTGAAACTGATGAATGATGGCCATTGGGCCAGGAATTTAAGGCTTTTGTATGAAATAATTACCTCGAGAGACGCTTCACTTACAATAATTACAAAAGAAAATATTTAATTATACAGATATATATAGCTAGTGTATATTATGAATTTAATATATATTTAGTATATAATTCATATATAAATAATATACATTATATAGTAATTAATGACTATTAATCATTGAGGATGATTACCAGCGATACAGAAAGTGGTCAATGACTATTAATCAAATGCTGCCGCTCTCTACTTCATTTACAAAATATGAGCTCCAATTCTACAAAAGCTACTCTTAATAAAGATGTGAGGCATCAGCATATTTTCATTGATTTTGGCTATTATGTAAATAAAACAGGCTATATTTGTTATAAATTAATTAATTTTTTTGTATATATATGAAATTCCCCCCAAAATATATGTTCACAATTTTTCCTTCCTTGAATATTTTTCCTTAATCAACACCCAATACCAAATGCAAGTATATACATACATCATGTATTTGTAACTTAGTAATTTCAGCAGTGTATATAGAATCAGTTCACAGAACCCACTTCTGGGATTCCACTGGGTATTGTTGTTGTATAGAATCAGTTCACGCAATCACAAGTCGACCAAAAGCTAGAAAGCACAATTGGTAAAGCAACTGTTAGTTTCGAGCTGAAGGCTTTCAGCCTCCATCAGAATAACTAAGGCACCTCATGCAGGGCATAAGGAACACAAGGAAACTATTTTGATAGGGTGAACATTTGAAGCATGTTTTAACAATTCTGAGGTTTTCCTATGTTTAATTTCCATCTCTTCAGTTGATCCAGGTTTCAGCTTAGTTATTTAATTGATTAGAGCAACAGATAATTTGGTATATTCTTGTAGTGGTTCCACAGAGAACTTCATTAATATGTTTTTTGGTAACTTAATTGCTTCTTAGATTATCTTTGAGTCCTAATTGTCTTAGGGTGCATTTTATTTTTATTTTTATTTTTTGATGACCGTGGTAACTGGACTAGCTTTCGTACGCCTCGATTAATCCCATGGGATATACCACCTCCACCAGCAAATGATACCAGGTAACTATGTCCATCAAGACTAAGACAGATGGGGAGAATCACCTAGTGTTTTTTAGCTAGCTGAATTTGAACCAGTCCAATATTTGTCCCTACATTTATCTTATACCTTCACAAAAAAAGCAGCAATATTGTGCTTGTTAAATCCTAAGAGAGAAATATGAAAATTTTCCACACTCTAAACCACAACAACCAGTAATTTTTGTTCATCGATGCCATCCTTCTACCCACCCCCACCACCCACCAACCAGCTATAAACAGCCATTAGCAACAAGTTGCAATATGGCGTTGAACATGACTACTAGAATCTTCAAGCTAAGAACCCATGTTCATCGACTACGATGAATAAATTATCGTTTGAAGATGAAATAAGTCTAAGAGGAATGTTGGTCAATAATGTAACAAGCCAATTACTATATCAGAAGCTAGAGAAAACATTTTTCCGAAGCCACATAGCTTACATGAGAAACTGTTAAATGACTTCAAAGTCTTTCGTTTGTTCACAAATGAAGACAAGTTCTCACTAAGATTACCTTTGTAGATACTCCACCAAAACTTTAGCCTGTAAAAAGTTGCTTCAGACAGTTGGAATTTTCTCAAACATGATACTTACAACCATTTAATCGCTTGGTTCTGCAGCTTGACCGGTTAGTGTGGAGCTGTGACAATGATTTTAACTAAAAATTACTTGAGTTACAGTACACAGGAGCTACTCATAATGGTAACAATGCTACAAGAATATTGCCAGAGAGAGATGATAAAAGATAAAAAGTAAATCTTTTGTACCAAATCGGAAAAAAATGTTTCCAGACTTAAGTACATTTTCTAGAAGAATACTTTTTCAATAAACACTTAAGTACATCAGATAAAAGTAAAAATGTTTAATCAAAAGAATACTTTTACAATAAATAACACAAAACTAAATAACAGTAATGAGCCAATGCCACTTACTAATTTTTGGACAAAATCATTGTCAAATTAAAGCAGTTCACTAGAAGGTAAGGCACTTGATTCATTTGCTACGAGAGATGAGGAATAATAATAAAATGCAACATTATTTTATCCTACGTTAGATTAGTGTATGAGTATTAGTTAGTCTCGCGATTATCTATCCCACCAGATGAATATATGGTACTACTCAACAAGAAAAGATCAACCTTTTCTGGTGCATTGTATAACCATCACCTTTTTAATTACATAAACAACAATTCAAGGAAGATTGAGGTTCAACCGACAAGTTGATATCTAGGAGCCTTACATAGTAAAAACATTATTATGCTGATAAAAGATTAATTTCAAAAAGTACCTACTGTAATAAACACAAAAAATTTCACAATTCAGTAGATATCCTAATACAACAACAACAAATAATATACCTTAGTCCCAAACAAGTTGAATTGCAGCCACAGTACAAAAAGAAAACTACCCAAATACAAAATCAAGTAAAGAAGTAGATGATTAAAAAAAAACTGAAATTCCATAGGAAACAGACACATATATATACAAGAAAAGTAATGGATCGGTCAAGATACCTGAGAATCAGAAATTTGATTTATTTTTTTTCTTTCTTTTTGGGGTTGCGGTCCTTTGATTTCTCTGTATTAAAAAAATTATAAATTTAAAAAAGAAAAAACTATGTCGCCATTGAAGATGAGGGTTTGGTCCTTGGTGCAGGAAATAGAAAAGGAAGGAAAATGTATAAAAGTTAAGCACCGATAATATATTATGATACACTCAAAAAGCTAAATACAATTTAACTATATATAAAGTATATACTAATTTTTTGATCAATCAAAAACATCTTTATAGAGTGCGAAATTTTAAATATAAAATTATCTCGATATTTCTGGTCTTTTGACATATAATTTACTTGGGACGATTCAAATTTATAGCACATCATCATATTTTAAAGAAAAAAAATAACAAAGATGAAAAGACAGTCGTGCAAAGAAGAAGAAGAAAAGATGATGACCAACAAAAAAGAGCAAGGAAAGGAAATCATTAATGGCCACATAGGAAGGAAGAAGATTCTGGCCAATTTCGATAATTTTAAAAATTTAACTAAATTTTTTACAATGCAAATAAATGGTTGAATAGCCATTTTACATAATTTGCCCTAATGACATATTCATCTATGTTACACTAAGGGGTCATCTTGTTTAAAGACAAATTATGTTATGTTAAGCTATTCTGAATTAGTTATTAAACGATTATTTCTTACTAAGAATTTTCTATTTATGAAAATAAAAAAACTCGAATATGTTCAAAATTTAACTTTATTTGCCTTCCTTCGCATGTCGAATTCTAATGGTTCTTAATGCTACTTTTAAACTAAAAATATTTGTTATTCGCATGTCCTTATGTTGATTTTCAAATTAAAGAGATGTACAAGGTTCAATTAAATAGGCTACACCGATTAATTGACCCTCATAACCATAATCATAGGTATGTTACTTTCAGGATTAACTAAATAGCTAAAAACTATTTATTTCGTGCTTAGTTTCATCGATGCTTCACGTATGAGTTGACAAGAAAAAGATTCAAGTTTTTGAAAATGATGAATGATGGCCACACAAGTTAACGAAGAAAAACCTTACACTATAAACACTTTGAATTATAAATACATCATGTATTAGAGGCATTAATAAGTCGTTCTTGCAAACTAAACATGCTTTGATTAACAAAAAAATGTTCAGTATAAATCGAAACAAACATCACAAGAAGATTTCTATGGATTTATCACTTCAAAACAAATAACAAAATAAAAAAGATATTGTCAGTTTTAAATAGTAACACTCAAAAAGTTGTCTGGAATAATTCAGGAGGAATATGAACAGCTTCAGTAAGTAGCTAATGTAGACTTTTTTCACCTTTTCCGGGCAATTCTTTGTTGGGGGTTGGAAGAGGGGAAATTATCTTTTTCATGTTTTTAAGGCTGTCATCTTACAAATAGGACACAGATTCTTCAGCATTAACCACTGCTTTATGCAACTACTATGGAATTCATGTCCACAATCCAACATGCCCATATCATCTCCACTTGTGCATTCCTCCTAATAAACGGGATAAAAAGAATTTATTCAACTATCATTCTCTAGTAATATCAACTAATTATAGCCTAAAACCATTAGAAAGAGTCTCACCCGACATATACAGCAAGGCTCCATATTTGACGATGACCCTCCATACATTGGCTCATGCTTTCGCTGTTTCATATGTCCTAAAATGGTTTCTTCACTCAATCCGGTGTTCACATTTCCTATTTGTTCTTCCAATGCCAATAATTCCTAAGGAATGCCAGCACAAGAGATGGGTGAACCAACAAGTTTACAATTTGAATTGCAAAAGGTAACCCTCCAACAATCTATGGTGCATAATTTCCAGAGCGTTTATTTACAAGAATAAACATCTCTTGAAATCAAGACATAAAACCAAAAAACAAATTTGTAAAGGGTGACTATATGAGAAATCTATTACGAAATTTAGTGACAGCAAAACACATCCCTTTACAATTTGAATAGGAAAAGATAACCCTTCAAAGATCTCTTGTGTGCCATTTCCGGATCGCTTATTTAAAAGAATAAAGATCTCTTGAAATCAAGACATAAAACTAAAAACAAATTGGTAAATAGTTACAATATGGGAAATCTATTATTTATAAGAATAAAGATCTCTGGAAATAAAGAAATAAAACTAAAAAGACAAATTTGTAAAGGGTTACAATATGAGAAATATATTCCATAATTTAGTGATAGCAAAAACACAACCATAATTACCTCATATGACATGTTATCAATGTCGAGCCTCATGCCTCTATGTCTATCATGCAACTCCGCGATGCTGTTGACAAACGAATCAAACATCATATAATCCTGCCAGAAAAAAACAAAAACAAATTGAACCACTGGTGTCTACTAAGGACCCAAAATTCCTTTAGCATTAACCATGCAATGAGGAGATAAATATAGAGCAAGCGAGCTTCCTGCTAACAAGAGATCGAGATGTGAAACCTTCATTATCCAGTCAGATGCAATCAGGTTTCATCATCTAAACAAATAACAGGAAAGACTACTAAGAACCTAGAACTTTGTATGATATGGAAAATAAAAAATAAACATCTCAGTAGGGATAATATTAAGTTCAAACTAAAAGAAAGCCTAAACTTAAGGATACAGCATCATTGAAAAACTGCTGGGAAATATTTTTCATCGAAACCTCCTATGCAAGTTAATGAACAGCTGACCTTTTTGGCCGAGCAATATCACATCTTGCTGGAAATGGATTGATTCTTGAATCTTTTCTTGGTTTAGGCAGGTAAGTGTTAATAGGCTCCTTAGGGCTTTCATTATGCATGCATATTACATAGATAACCTTAAATTTCACCTCATTGAAAAGAAGAAAGGAGAAAACTATGTAACTAGTTTTCCTTCTATATGTCATTGCTGACTAGATCACCATCTGGACGCACATCTCTCTTACTTAAGCTTATGGAGCACAGCTTGCAAGCATCATTAACCAAATTCTGACAAATATTTTTCACCCAAACAACCTAAATTGACAGTCTAGTAAAATATCACTCCTCAAAAATTAGAGAATATAGGTAATTTTGTTTCCTTCCATATTTCTGTGACTAGACAGGTCACTATTCTGGTCATATTTCTACCCCTAAAGCTTATGGAGCAAAGATTACAAGTAAAAGCAATTATGTTTATAACTTTTCACATATCAGCAAATCGATAGATATTTCATGCATCAGGTGTTCAGATCAGGAACTACTTATTATTCATAAAAAATACATGTGTAAACTAGCTGAACATTCATTGGGGTATCATAAGGATCAAAACAAACCTGGGATCGCCTGTTCTCAACCCTCTGCATAGCTTGCAGGACTTGACGAATCTGTAGCATGCAAGCAGCAACATTTAGTAAGTAAAGAGAAAATTAACAGTAGGTCAAAAGTATCTCAAAATAAAGCTATGAAGCAACATAAAAACAACTGGATTTATTCAAAAGGTGAACTTGAAATAACAAAAATCCAGGACAAACCGAAGCTCATGCTACTCCCAATTACTGGAAAAACTGAAACTATGAAGTATCAGTTTCTTAAAGATTAAGGTAAAATTTGCAGGTGGTTGGATTCACATTCATTTAGACAATAACATTCATTCTAAGTTTCAAGTTGTGGGCACAACAGTTCCAGAAGTACATAGATATCTGTGAGAAGTATCATGTAGTAGACTTGTTATTATTTGATACCTTGTTGGGTAGTGTTTTCAATGCATGCATATATTAGTTATTATACATCCTACTCGGTATTATAGGGTGTATAACTACTACATAGAAACCATGCTCAGGGTTATTAATACATGGATAAGCACGATTAACCTTGAATACCCCAAACCAAATAGTGGATAAGAGATACTCCAAGCATAACTGACTATTTCACCCTATTCAGTACTATTCTTATACATGCTACCAAACGACCCCCTAAGCAAATTGCAATCCACCCATCTAGAAGGTATACTCACGTTTAACTGTCAAAAGAACTATAAGGAGGCATGTGCTTCGGTTCATGTATGATACCAATACTTGCACTTACATTTTGTGCCAGTACATGATCCACTAATCCTAAAGTAAATACTAATCAAATAAACAACTAATGTAACAGTCTACTTAGCACACAAGATGAGCAAGGAAAAAGGGAACACGAATAAGGAGATGAAAGGAAGAAATCTTCAGGAAGACAAAATAGCAATAGAAGAACAAATATTTGAACACAACAGGCCAGATACAAGATGAGAACAGTTGAGAAACATTGATGGACAAAAAGTACAACAGTTTTCATACTATATCAAACACAAAACGAATGTACCAGTCTGTGGCGACCCTCAATATCAGAAGATAAACCACGCGATCCATCCACATCATTACTTGGAAAATCAGCCATCAAAGATGATATAAGATGGTTTCGATGATTACGACGGCTACTAGATCCCCGGCTGCGAGGTCGCAATGATATCTCTGCCTCCTCCACAGGAGAAGCAGCCGAAGATACCAGGGGAAAATGACCTCTCCGACTACCAGATTCAGACTCCACCGCTGGGAGGACAGTCCAAGGAGAACTTTCTGAAGAACTACGATTGCTACTGCTTGCTAAGTTTTGATAAGGTGTCCATGCAGTAGGAAAAGTTTGCATACTTGGCCCACGGCTGAGAGCAGAACTAGAACGCGTATTTCTGGTATAGCTTGGATTTGAAGTAGCTAGACTCCAATTAGTGGAATCCTGTGCCATATTTCCAGTCTCGGGAGCAGGAACAGGTGGAAGAGGTTCCCTACCATTTCTTATTGAGCTCCAGAAGTTAGCTTCATCTTGTAATTCATCATATCTATCAGCAGAAGCTGCATTTGGACTTGATGAACTACCACCTCGTGAATTATGAGATGCATTCCAGGGAACAGGATGCAAACCACTTGGAACACCAGAAATGAACATTATGCCAGAATGGCTTCCTGAGTTACCTGCATTCATTGGCTGTGAAATCGGTTGTCTGGAGCCCAAATAATTGGATACTGAAATAGGTCGAGGAGTCGCAAGAGTAGAGCCAACGCTAGAATGCCCTAAATCTGTCCCGGTTGGCAGTGAACCAGATGTAACCGTATCATGCCTCCCTAGATTTTGTCCACTCCCAGAATTTCTGGCAGAGGTTTCCACAACTCCACTAGCACTAGGAATTATGTTAGAAGCAGCCACTCTTGTACCAACCCTATTTCTTGGATAAAGGTCTTCCAAGTGATAAGTATTCTGCACACTTGCAGAGGCTGGTGATATGTTTAAGCTGCTGGAAGCATCATATTGACTTAGAAAATTGTGTGGTATAATGTTCTCAGGTTGTGCATTGGAGCTTGAACTTCTATCACAAGACTGCGCAGAACTGCCTTCAAGGACCTTGCGCTTGCAGGATGAACCCCAACTACCCATGGAAGAACCTGATATATCGGTTGACCCGGTCCGATAAATAGAACTACCTGAAGAAGTACCAGTATTGTAAGAGGCACCAGAAACAGGAAGCTCAGCTTCCAATCTGCTGCTAGAAGTGTAGACAGTTGGAGATACACTAGGTCTCATAACCAACCGAGAGTCGTTATTGTTGTACATGTCACTTAAGTTAGCATTTACAGGACTGTGAGCTGAGTCAAGATTTCGTAAAATTGTAGGGCAGACAATCATCTGATTTCCACCATAACCATTGGTTGAACTCTCAGGATGGAGGATATTGGATGGTCCAAATCGCCTTTCTTCTGACTTTGGATTAGTCAGGACATGATTACTTGATGAAGAAGGCCAACCACATCCCATTTTCAAATGACTAGCATGTCCAATGCCATGCAAATTGGCACTGGAGCTCGCCTCACCTTGATCCCATGCACTGCCATACGGTGTGTTATAGCTACTACCATTAGCACATCTATGATTTTCTCCAGCAGAAGAAAGCATGGAATTTGATAATCGATCCTCCACTGGATTTAGCAAGTTATCCCAAGGGGCTATCGGATCTCCAGAAGCATTACTTGAAACAGATCCCTGATTAAGATCGATAGTTTCTGGAAAGGAATCTCGTATGCTTCGATTCCCTTGCATCTCGGCCAATTATGACAGATCAAGGCCTTGGGTGCACTAGTGAGGAAATTCTGTCAAAGAACAAAATTAATAATAGTTGATATCTTGAAAAGGTTAAAGCATAATCTCACTATAGAAAAGTGAAAATATAAGAAAACCTAAACTGGTTATATAAATACTGATGCACTAAGATAGTAATTTCAGTAGCTAATAGAATCAGTTCACAGCAATCACAAGTCGAGAAAAAGCTAAAAGATAAAACTGATAAAGCAACTCTTAGTTTCGAGCTGAAGGCCTTCAGCGTCCATCAGAATAACTAAGGCACCTCATGCAGGGCACAAGGAACACATGGGAACTCTCTTTATAGGGTGAACATTTGAAGAATGTTTTAACTGTTCTTTGAGGTTTAATTAATGCTTAATTTCCAGCTCATCTGCTTCTTTCATTAACTTTTTAGAGTAACAGATAATTTGGTATTTTCTTGTAGTTGTTCCGCAGAGAACTTCTTTAACAGGATTTTAGGTAATTTGACTACTTCCTAAATTATTTTTGAGTCCAAATTGTCTAAGGATGCAAGAACAAGCTTGTTTCTATGTTGGAGTAGTTCTATTAGTAGGTAAGAACAAGCTTTTCAGTCTACAAATTACTCATTTAGTGTTCTTATTAAGTAGCACTTATCTCAGAGCTTATGTATGAGAATTATTTGCTAGTTTCAGTGCAAGCTTTAACTCTATTTTGGTGCTTCTGTAGCCTCATCTTTGGAGGTTTAACCATAAGGAATTATATATCGTATCCTAGACAAGCTTATCCATAAATAAATCTAGGTGGACCAAAGATTCCTTCCTTTCCTCTCCCCGTCGCCTTCTTCTTTTTTATCATTCTTTTCGTTGTAGCTAATGTCCATGTGCTACTTCCAATCTGCAATTGAGCCAGTCTAATATATCTCCCTACATTTATCTTTTACCTTCACAAAAGCAGCAGCAATACTCCACTTGTTAAATTCTCGGAGAGAAACATGAAAAAACACAACACCAGTAATTTTAGTTCCAATGGTGTCATCTTCTGACGATCCCCCACCCTATCCCCAAGCTATAATTAGCAGCCATTAGCAATAAGTTCCATATGGCCTCGAACACAACTACTAGGAACTTTATAAGCAGAACCTATGTTCATCAACTAATGATGAAATAAGTTATCCTTTAAATATGAAATAACGCTACAAGGAATGATATTAAACTGCTGATCAATAATTTACAAGCCAACAATGATAATCAGCAGCTTGAGAAAGCATTTTCCTGTAGCCACATAGCTTAAATAAGAAACTGTTCAGTGAATTCAAACTTTTACTTCGTTCACAAATGAACACCAATTTGTTCAAAAACAAACATAAGTTCTCACTTATCCAGCAAAAAGTACCCTTTAGATACCCACCAAATATTAGCCTGTAAAAAGTTGCTTCAGCCAGTTGGAATTTTCTCAGACATGATATTTACAACCATTTAATCGTAGGGTTCTGCAGCTTGATTGGTTAGTATGGAGTTTTGACAATGATTCGGTCTAAAAATTGCTTAAGACCTAGACAAAAACAATTTACACAGGAGCTATTCATAATGCTTACCTGCTACATCAATAGTGCCAGAGAGAGATGATAAAGGACATGTAAATCTTCTTTATCCTATCAACGTAGTGGGGAAAGAAAATGGTTTCAGACTTCCACCAAATACGAGTACATTTTCTAGAAGAGACAAATTTGCCCAAGTATGAAAGACCAACATAAACTTAGACAACTGAACAAACAAAAATTGAGAGTATGCTTACTTCCAAGAACAATAATCTTTACCCCCAAGCTATGACTTAGAGCTGTTGAATAGAATAGACGAAAAAGAGTAAAACATGCTTTAGGCTTTCATTGGCAAAGGTGATTAGAAAAGGAACTTGATTGTGCATGTTTAACAAAGACTTTTCTTTCCTTTCCCCACAAAAGAATACTTTTTCAAGACATACCATAAACAGTAAGAACAAAATTAACAATAATGAGGCAATGCCACTTCCTCACTACTTTTTGGACAAAATCATTGTTCAAATTAAAGCAGTTCACTAAAAAATAAGGCACTTGATTCATATCTTGATGCATGGCTGACACATCCTTCCCCAGATAAAGTGGAACCGCTTACATATAAAAAGTACTCGGGGGTCGTTTGGTATGAGAAACAAGGGATAATGATCCCTTGATAAAATGCAGGATTATTTTATCTTGCGTTTGTTTAGGGTAGGCGTATTAGTTAGTCCTGAGATTATTTACCGCACCATTTGTATCACAAATCACATATATATTGGGATAACTAATCACATATGATATTTTTGTCTATCCCATCCCCTATTCCAAACAACCCCTTAAGGTCTTAAAAATACACATGGCCTGCATGGGATATAAAAAAACACATACACACAAAGGCAGCACTAAGATTTATTAGAACCATGGATTTCATCAAAACCAACGCCCAAAAAGCAGTCAAAACTCAAAAGAGACGGTTGGTAAAATTTATCAAAGTGGGATGGGATTTTTCAGCATAATTTAGTGAATAGATCAATACAAGTACCAGAAAACTAAATTGTACTACTCAACACGAACCCTCACCTGTTAAATTACATAAACAACAATTCAAGGAATATTCAGGTTCAACGTGCTTCATTCTATATCAAGAATTCAACTGGAAATTGATATTTCACGCCTTATATAGAAAAACCATTATTATGCTGTTCAAAAAGTACCTAATAGTTAGTAGCACAACAAGAAGAACAAATATGCCTTAGTCCCAAACAAGTTTGGATTAACTACATTAATCTTCAATGACCATGTTTACCCAATTACACTCATCCCAAGAAAAATACTGCTAACAAAATAGTATTTAGATAAAACTAAAAAAATCTATTGAATTGCAGATCGACAGTAGAAAAAGAAAACTACCCAAAGACAAAAGAAAACTCAAGTAACAATTTGGGCAACTTACAGAGAGAGTAAATCAAGAACAATAGATGATAAAAACCTGAAATTCTGTCGGAAACAGACACAATTCGTCTAGAAAATTAATGGGTCGATAAAGATACCTCAAAATCAGATGATCGGTGAAGTGACGGAGTTTTCTGGGTCGAAATTTGATTTTTTTTTCACCTTTCTTTTTGGGGTTATGGCCTTTGTTTTTTCTGTATTAAGAAAAACAAAAAATAAACTATATCTCCATAGAAGATCGATGAGGGTTTGGTTCTTGATGCAGGAAAATAGAGAAGGAACGAAAATGGGTAGAGAGAGAACAATTAAGTATTGGCTCTCTGTGTGCCGGGAGGCAGCATAGGGAACTGAGAGAACATTTAAGCTTACGATAAATGCATTATTTATTTAGCTGCTTTTGTTGTTGTAGTTATAACGCGGTCTATCTTCTTCTCTTTTTAAAAAAAAAAAATTCAATGTATCGTAAACGTAAATTATTTTTGATAAATATATTTTCAAAAGACTCGACATATTAAGAGGATTTTATATTTAAAATTTAAATATTTGGAGATGATTTTAAGATGTTAGAGTATTTAATGTATATTTTATATATAGTTAATGTATACTTTATGTATTATTAAACTATATACAATCTTTTAAGTGTATCATAATGCATAATTAGTATATAATTCATGTGTAGGTAAGCTGTGTGATATAATCAGTGTATATATTTTGACTTTTTTCTTAATCACAAGGGGAATCCACAGTCACTATCATTTGGATACGCACAGAATAAATATCTGCTCCTACGTAATAACTCACAAACCATGTAGGAGAGGTACTCGCGCTAAATAAATCCAGTTCGATGAGCTTAACCCATAAGGCAAATCTCTTATTTTCGCTGACAATGAGTTTTGAATTTGAGACCTCCAAGCTATATTGTATGGTCGTTGTTCATATGATTTTTTGTTTATTTTTTATGTAAATAAAACATGATTAAATTTGTTGTGAACTAATTGCGTTATTGATGTATTTGAAATTAACCTAATATATTTTTAAAAAGTTACATAAATACACAATTATTAAAAATCTCTACCATTTGATTTTTTTTTTAATTCCTGTTTCGTTGTTCTTTCTCCAATTGTTAGATATATATCCCTTCACCTTCTCATTCCCTTTTTTATTGCACTAAAATCACGCCTAAATTAAAAGTCCTATTTATGAAATTTGATTTACAGCTATCTTTTACTTGATTTCTTCATTAATTTCAAATTGTAAGAGAAATAGAAATAGTTCTTCATCCATCTTTTTGACATTAAGTACATCAATTACTCAAAGAAACTTTATGAAAAATATGACATTCAGGATAAATTATAAAATTTGTTTCAAAGTATGGTTCTTCGTCTTGACTTTCTGATACGTATGTATTCTCATTCATTTTTATTGTCGGTCTTACCCAATTAGTTCAAGTTATTGGTGGTTCCAATAAGAACTTTAGATAGAGATCCTACATGATGCCAATATTGAAAGTGAAAAAAAATGGGGTGGGGGGATTTTCGTAAATAGCTTACACATGTAATTTAATATGTTCAAATAATTATATTTTACATAATTAAACAAATATAATCTCGGGCTACGTGACCTAGAGGGGAGGAGAGAAGGAACGAGATTAGGAGATGGAGGAGAGAGGCGAGTGAGAGTGGAGAGAGGCGAATTGTATATTTGTCGAATTGATTATGTATATTTGTCAAAATAATTATATATATGCAATTGATATATATGCAAGAAATTACAAAGAAAGAGAGAGGAGAGAGGCGAAAGCGAGGAAGAGAGAAGAGAGAAAATACCAACAAAATCCTAACTATACTATAAATTGTAATTTTTTAAAATTATAATTGTACAATATAAATAAATATCACATGTTTGTCTAATTATATTATTTTTTCAAAGAAAATTATTGAAATTGTGCAAACAAAGGAGAAAGTGTAGACGAATTTCTCCGTCAATTTTTTTTCTTTCTATGGATCAGATTGTTGACTTTTCTTTTATAACTTTTATTGTTCATCTTCTTAAGATACACAAATAAATAATAACAATCGATACATGATAAATTATACAATTTATAATAATTATATCAAACTAATAATTAAAGACATGAGATATGTCGATTTTGCTATGAAAATAGACCAAAACTCATATGTATCAGAAAAAGATTAACAAATTGTTGTGCCATATATATAACTATGAATAAAATACAAACTGATATTGTTATGAAAACATCAATATTTATATATCAAATAATAATCATTACTAATGTTTATAGATGCATAATTTTTTAGTTAAATAAGTGTAGACGTATGTATTTGATAGTGATAAATACCAAAATTTATATTAATTAAGGTTATGCATCAAAATTAATATTTGAAAATGATTTGTTATGCATGATAAAAATACAATGTGTCATAATGTTGAAAATAATGCACCATTAATTTAAGAAACAAAAACAACTACATACATAAAAATCTAAACCTTTTTTAGTTGCTCAAAGTAAAAATATGATGGAAAAAATACTTCAAATATTTTTTTCCCTGCTCTATATCAATTCTCATAATTTTTGCCACTTTTAACAATGGCTCAACACATGAATCTCGACATAAAATGCTTATCGTTACCACCAGCAACTTAACCTAGAACTTCTGTGAATTTGATGATTACTCTTATTATGTTCACTCCAGGTCTGTCACCCTCCTAACTCCCCCCCCCCCCTTTCCTTCTTCATTACTACTTTCAATTTATAGTAAATTATTTATGAAAAATAATAAAGGATATATTTATAAAACAGTCAATCAAACATTTTCCTATCAAATTACATCAACTGTTTATCACAATTTTACTACATATTTAAGTACATAATTAATAATTGATAAAATTGATTCAGCACTTGCAATTTTTTTTTAGTGCCTAAAGCTTATCAGCTCAGCCACTCCTTTCAGTGCTTTTCTTCTTCTTTTTCTTGCATATAAGTGACTCTTTAATTTTTTTTATTCCGTCAAAATTTAATTTTACTATATAAATGCTTATAACATTCTTTTTTTATGCTTTGCAGTAATTATTTTTTGTCATGATGACTTTTCTCACAGCGATGTTATCCATTGATCAAATTATTACCTTAAGTATTCATACTATTTCAATTATCTCTAGATTGTCTCAACGTACTTAGTTTAATGTCTCAGCCGCATATACTTTCATTTCAGTTGCATCAAATTCCACCTTATAATATTCATCACATTTAAGTTTTGATTTTGATATTAGCTACATTTAATTATGTGGGAAAAGTAAAAGTGGATGCTGCACTAGAGCACTCAAAAATTAAAATATTGAACTATATTATGATAGGAGGAGCGCAGGGTGATGGATTTCCTTTTGCTAAAAGACTCAGTTTGACATTTCTTTTTGGTCTTTGACCTCTTGCGTAGTTTTTTTTTTTTTTTCAAATGTGATTTTATCAAAATTGACTGTAGAGGAGGGAAAAGTATTCATATTAATGATGTATCATTTCTTATAAAATATGTAAAATCTAAAATGAATAAGTAGAAGTCAACAAAATAAATATATCAGAGGCCTAAATAGTAAAAGTAAGATATAATCCACCATTCAAAGGTAAATTTGAACTTTTTCTCAATAAAAAAAAATGGAATGAAAATCTTAAGTATCCTTCTTTTAAGGGAATATATTTATTTGATCGAAAAATAATATTTGCTCTCTTAATTTCCTTTTTTCCTCCGATTAACTAAGGCAAAAAAAAACTCATTTAAAGCATTTGAATTTGGCTCTACTTAAAAGCTTTAGAAACAAAAGTGGAATGATACTATTTGTAATCACACTGTTATTTAGATGGTAAGTATTTTATTGAGACCAATAAATTTATTTTGTTGCTCATTCAGTATTTTATGTATGGATTGAGAGTCCGACGATTTCGAATTCGTGTCGTCCATTCTAGGGAAGCTCTCTATACTAAGGATTTTTCTATAACCAGGACATAAACCTATCGTCCATTCTAGGGAAGTCCTTCCTATTAAAGATTTTTTTATAATCATGACTTGAACATGAAACTTCTGATTGAAAGAGGAATAACTTCATTGCGTCACATTCTTCCATGATAATTCACTTTAGCTTTATAAGAAACCTTAGGGTCGTTTGGTTTGACTACAAGTTATGAAGAAGTTATGACTGGATAAGTGGTGTTGAGATTAGTAATAATGGATATGTTATGTTGAGATTATTTATTATTGAGTGTTTGGTTTGTTGCATAAATTTTAAAAATACATTGTTTGCTTACAAAAATACCATTCAATCTATTAGTTTTTTAATATATATTTTATTTGCTAGCTTTAGTTATTCAATATTTATTTTTAAAATAAATCTTTCATCTTATTTAGCTTAATTATTATAATGTGT
>JAOTQR010000001.1:34816059-34836062 GCA_025774065.1 Solanum ossicruentum | reverse complement strand
GGTCAATTGTTGCTCGCTTTTTGGACTTTGTTTTTATATAGGTATTAAAATTAATTAATACTTCACATTTTTATTATTAAAAAAAGAAAAATTAAGTTTATATCCTTTTAAATCAAACTATTTATATTCATATATCCCTTTATATTTTGTACCCTCATACTATTAAAATTTTACCTCCCTAATATTAAAACTCGCACGCTGACGTCAGTATGATATCAGCATCTGCTTGTATGATACACAAATATGGTATAAATATACAAATATGGTATCACAAATGATTAAACGCAATCCTATATGGTACCGATATGGTGTAGGATTTAGAGTTTAGAGTTTAATAATTTTTTTATTTATTTCTTAAAAAAAATCCTCTATACCAATTGAGTATCAATATATCACCAGAGTATTACAAAAGATTGAGTTCATTCTATATGATACCGCTATGTATGTATATACCGACAGAGTATATTTCATAATATTTATGTTGACTTCAGCATGACGTCGGTACGCGAAATAAAAAGGGATACGTGGGTAGAGAGGTAAATAGTTTGGGTAATGGGTCCATTAAGGATAAATAGTTTAGATTTGATCTATTAAGGATAAATAATTTTAAATTAGATATATTTTTTATATATTTTTTTTAAAAAACTCAAATCAATTCAAAACCAAAAGCCCAGGACAGACAAAATTCTTGATTCATTGCATCCAATAAAGCAATATAATCATGCTTAAATGAAAAAAAGTATGAAATATAAAACTAAAAAGGAAAAATTATGCGGATAAACAAATATATATTAGTTAATTAACTAACACAGTTATAGTACGTTCACGACAAATATCTAGCTGTAATTACAGTTTGAGTTTTGTATAATTCATGGGATTTATACAAATGTTATGCGCGATCATATAAAAGTCGTACTTGAATCAAATTATATAGCGAAATATACAAACATTGCGAATGGTATAGCGAATTATACAAATGTTGTGCACGAATTGTATAGCGAAATATGCAAATATTAGACAAAAACTGCAAATTGTATAGTGAATTACACAAATGATGAGCAAATTTATACAAATTCTGTTATATAAGAACGGAACACCCATAACAAACGAAACTATAACTATGAAGCGTAATTAGATAAACTATAGCTAAGGAACATAAGTAAGTTATTTCTTTTGCTCCAAAAACTTTAAGATTATTATATTGGGCCAGGCACACCTTGAGACAATTTAGTCCCACCTTCCTTTCATTTTGGGCCGGTTCCATATTTTAAGCATTTTGCACGGGTTAGCCTTATTTTGTATAGACTTTAATTTTGGTCCTTGAAATAACAGTTAATTTTTGTTTGGAATAATTATCTAATTACACTCCTTTATTTATTAAATTTTTTATTATTCCCCAAAAATTTCAAAAAAACTCATCTTTTCATCTGGATATATTAATTCGGTAATGTGGATATACTAATTCCGATTCTTTAATTATCTTGATTTTTAATGTATCATGCTTTAAATATAACCTTTTGATACGTAAAAACCTAATTATTGTACTCAAAATTGAATTAATGCATTCGAATTATTGAATTAATGTATTCAAATTACCATATTTTTTAAAAAATTTCTGTAAATTAAAAAAGGTCAAAGAAAAATAGTAATTAACTCTTTACACTAAAGTCCATCTATAGACAGCCCAAAATAGGGAATAAACATATTTCCTTAAATTAGGACCCAATTTCACATAAGATAAGAAAGTAGATTAAAGGTCATGTATAAAGTTCTTCAATTTATTGACATAAATATTTCCAAACCAAATAGCAAATTTCAGGAAAATGTCATATATGTAAGGTTATGATTTGGTATTTCAAAGCTCAATTTGGCATTTTGTGATACGATATATCATAATTTATTTAATTTTCACTTATATATATTTATATGATAAAAAATTATGATTTTGATTTTTCTAAAAGCATCTCAATTGTATCATATTATATCTTACACGTGACGAAATATTCTTTTTTTAAGAAAAAGATACAAGTAATTCTCCTTATTAATCAATTACACACACAAAAAAAAAACATTTCAATCAAGATATGGTAATCAAAATTTCAACATCTTATTAATAGTTATGTGCTAATGTTATTTTATATATTTGCTAGTATTATAATACGAGTAATAATAAATATGAACTGCATATGCAACTATATACTTCTGATGGTATTCACGATTCAATATTTAGAAGTTCTTTTTTTTTAAAAAAATATCGAATATCATATTGAATTTCAATTCTTTTTAAAATGCATACCAAATACGGTAATATTGAAACAAAATTATCAAAACAATTGACTTTGATATAATATTTGGTATTTACTGTACCATTTTCATCCTTAAATATAATTATTCTTCTCTATAACAATCATCCTTTATACTCCCTTCGCTCCATTGTTTTTAATTATAGGGTATACTAAAATAATTATTCCAAATTAATTACAAATTTAAACAATCAAGAAACAATCAGTCATTTTTTCCTCCCTACAATTAGTAATTATTAATGTTAAAAACTCTATTTGTACAATTTTAAAATAGGGTTATATTAGTGAGATTACACTCTTATTAATTGTTTTTAAAAGAATTGTAGCACATCTTATTCTGCCAACTAAAATGGGATGGAATGAGTAATATTTTTATATTTTATAATAACAATTAAGTTATGTTCAGAATTATTTTTTTATATTACACTATATTATATATTATTTATAATATATTTTTTTATGTACATATTAACGATGCCGTTATAAAAAGGTCTGTATTTAATTATAAATGAGATGATGAGGTTTACATTAATGTAACTAAAAGCAAGCATTTGGTGGATCAATATGCAGCCATTTGTGTATGCTTCCTAAACCACATCTTTAGGACAAATACAAGCCACAAGATCAAGATTAATTGCCTTGAGCTACTAAAGAAAAACAATAATATTATCCCAGTGTGTCAAAAGGTTCTTACCCATTGCGGGTAAGGGGGGAGCCAGATGTACGCAATCTGACCCCTATGTTTAAAAACATAGCGCGACTATTTCCAAATGATCCATGATAAGCGTCGAAAGTTGCATTGACTTACTGCTGTCTTGAGCTACTAAAGTACTAGGCAAAATCTTCCTAGAACCCTAATGGATTTGATCTTCAAGTGGTCCTAATTTCTTCATGTGCAATGACAGTTTGTTATCTTAGGTGTGTAGTTGCATAACGTTTCAACTAACTATTTATTCATGGGGGATGGGTTTTGGGTTTGGGGGTGGGGGATTTGGGGAATGGGGGCATGTTATGGGTATTAATTCGATGTCTGATATTCATATTAGGGTTCGACTATAATTGAATTCGAGTCAAAAAGTACCACCAGGCCAATAGGAATAAGCAACTTCTTAATAAAGGTGATTCTATTTCCAAAATGACTGAAGTTCGAGATCTTTGATTAACTTCACTTGAGACAGATATATAATATGTATATTGGCTAGTGGATGTACAATATTTTGATCATGCGGCCAAATGTGTAACTACCCCTATTATTAGGTGATAAAATTAGTCCATAAAAATGTAATGTATCTAATCCATTCAAGAATTAATCCATCAATTTATTGACTCATCCAATTTTATCCGTCCAATTCAATTATCTTAAAATTATGTTGATATGTTGTTCAAATTAATTCAAAATAAATCCTTCCAAGATACATCTTGAAGGAACTTTGTATTTAATATGCTAAATATAATCATAACAAAAAAAAATATAATAGGTAAATAAACTATAAGAATAACAAATAAAGAAAAATCAAAACCATGTGTGATAAATAGTTAAGCGGCTTGCTATGACTCATTATTTAACCTCTATTGTCAATTCGACTCATTTCAACCTCAATAACCTTAATCAACTCATTTTGAACTGTCCAAATTCTGCTGAATTCGAATTTTCCAACTCTCCTAATATTATTTCTTACTTAGAGGGGCATCATCTTTTTCTTTATAGAAAACTTTAGTATGATGTGTAAAATTCTATTAGGCCACCTACAGATGCTTTACGCCCAATCATTCCGAATTATTTTTTTTCCAATCTCCTTTGTTTTAGTAGCATATATAGCTATATACCAAGTTGCAATCCTTTATGAATGGGGGGTCATTAATTATTCACTCTTTAAAGCTACACAGCCTAGCTCTTAACTTTTGAATTGTCTTGCAAACAAATAAGGTTTGTTAGAAGATTCTTCCAATTGAATAAAAATACTAATTATTGATTTCTCTAGGAAATTAATCATTAAATTATTGGAATTATTGAAGATTGTTAAAGTAGTTGTTGTTTCTAATATTTTTGAATTTTGGATAAACTTTTATTTAAGTCATTATAATACTACTACTAGTTTTATCAAGTTAGACAATTAAGATGTGTATTATTATTAAGCCTTATTCATTTTTTTTGGTTTATATCTATCTGTATTATTCATTCTAGAAACCACTAGTAACATGTCCAAAAGGCTAAAAGTAGGACCATGAAAGGATGTGTGGAGTGATACATACCGTATTCATTCTTAATCAAAGGGCTCGAGTTTGAATCTTTTAATATAAGATTGCTTTACAGGTCAAATTAATGTAACTAAGCACTTGACAGTTGGTCCTGTACAAATTTAGAAGAACAACATACATAAATCTATCCTAAGACCTGACATCAGTCAGTAATCGAGCTTGTAATACATAAACAAGAGTACAAGGCTGCTACGATATACAATATCAGTGCAGAGTATCTCTAAATACAAAATAAGAACTAGTATAAACACAACAGGATGATACATAAACAAGAGTACAAGGCTGCTACGATATACAATATCAATGTAGAGTATCTCTGAATACAAAATAAGGACTAGTATAAACACAACAGGATGAAAATCGACAACTCTAAACGCCAAGAGCTCACAATAATCTCTGAGATCTCGATCTGCTCTACACCAATGAAAATCAACAATTTTGCGAAATTTTGAAAGACACTATATCATCACCGCGGCCATCTAATTCACCTTTAATATTAAAAAGTCTTATGCTTTTATTATTATTATTGATAATTTGATTATTTTGGACCACAAAGACCCAGTCATGGTTATAGCTTTTCAAAAGCTTATTTCCACCTTTTGACATTTGAATCAGAAATACTTCTTATATGAATCATGCTTGTGTTATGCAATTAATAATACTTTTTTAAAATCTATTTTCTTTAATTATGTGTAGACATTTGTTGAGAGTGGATAAGATAAAGTGGTGGATGATGTAAAAAGGAAGAGAAGGTTAAGTTTGTGCTTTTGAGTGATTTTTCCCACCAAAAAGATTGAATCTTGTTCTTTCCATCCCAAATAAAATAAGGAAAATTACACGAATAAGTAAATATATATTAGTTAATTAACTAACATAGTTATATTCTGAATTAATTATGACTCGCGGTAAATATCTAACTGTAATTACAATTTGAATTTTGCATAATTCGCGCGATTTATACAAATGTCGTGCACTATTATACAAAAGTTATAACTAAATTGTACCCCTCCCTAATGAAAAATAAAAAATAAAAAGATGATTTTTGTTTTTTAACAGTTTGGAGAATGGAAATTGAACTTCCCTTTGGTTCTCCTCGAAAACGCCCTTCCTTTTTTGAGCCCATTTTCAAAGAACTCGAAAAAAAATTACAAAATTCAAAAAAGAAATATTTTAAAACTCTAAAAATTTTAAAAAGAAAAACAAAATTATTTAGAAGAGTTTTCAAAGAAGCCAAAAATGGCTTTATCAAAAGTATTGTATTTCTAAAAAAATCAAAAAAGATACGAATCAAATTGCATAGCAAAATATACAAATGTTATATAAAAACTGCGAATTGTATAGCGAAATTATACGAACGTATATAAATATTACACGAATTATACAAATGTTGCTATAACTATAGTTTCAAAATATAAATCGTCCAAAACTATGAAACATAATAAAGATATTTTTGAGTGACTATGTAAATATTCCTCATAAAATAAAATAATAAAATCGAGTCTTACACGTAGAACCGATTAAAAGACTAAAACGTTCAAGAAATCATGACTAATAGACCAGGTGAGGAAGAAATTCACCCTAAATCGGATTTTGGTCACTCTTATTAGATAAAAATAAGAGCTTTTCGAGATATACGTGCAGCAATATTCCACCTCAGCAAGGTTCAGAAAAATGCAAGTATTAATGTCTGCTTCCACGTAGCATTATCAAAACAATCTAAAGTTGATGACAAGTGATACATGACAAAACAAGAATTCTATCTTGTATAATCCATGAAACACAAATGGCATTAAACAGAACAAATATCTGTACAAGTTGCGTAAGCAGAGAGGGCAATGGGTGCTGAATCATAATGTTCTTGTCCTGTATCACTATTTCTATATTTAACTAATTGCTGATACAGAACACACCACATTTGCACACATATACATAATCTTGTTTTTTTTCTTCTTTTTATAAACTTTAGTGTATATAGACTATTTCTCTTTACCAATTAGGCTTCAGATCTCCTTTGGATATATCTGCAAAAAGAACAGTTGGACAAAAAACAGACAGTTAGTTATGTACCATGACTCAAGAGACTAAAGGAAACTAATCCATTCACAAAGAGTAGAATTGAAAAAATAAGTAGTAGTAAGGTGAAAGTTTTGGAAAGTCAAAAGTATTTTAGAGAGTTAAGGTGTTTGGCGAAGCTTTTTAGAAAAGATTTAAGTGTTTTTGAGTAGTGGCGGAAGTTGTTTTTTCAAGAGATGAAATAAGTAGCTTTTTGCCGGAAGCACTTCTAGGACCTTGGTAAACTTGTAGCCGCTACACTTTGATAGGGCAAACCCTGGCTCCTATGCAATAGCTCGCAAACCACATAGAAGAGATAACCCGCATTAGGCAAGCCTAGTGCGATGAGCTCGACCCAAAAGGCGAACCACTTGCTTTCGCTGGCAAGGGGTTTCGAACTTGAGACCCCCAACATGGAAGTCTCAAGCCCCAATTACTGGGCGACCCTGAAGGGTTTCAAATTATTACTCTCTCTGAAAGTACCTTTTTTGGGAAATGCTTCTGACAAAGAACATTTTTCGGAATAAGCAGGTTTTGGAAGCGTGAGTTGAGATGTTTGGCCAAACTTTTAGGAAAAAAACAAGTGTTTTTGAGTAGCAGGAGAAGCTTCCCGAAGATGAAAAAAAGTAACTTTTTCCCTAAAAACGCTCTTTGAGACATTAACCAAACACAAATTACTGCTCTAATATTGACAAAACTATTTTTCAAATTGATTAGTCGAACACAAATTCCGGTACGATGCACTTCTCAAGATAAATCAGGCTTTGTATGTTTGGTAAAACATGCTATGAGTATGATCCTAGTGGCATCACATGGCTTATGGTACAAACAAGACTATTTTATCAAAAAAAATTAAAATAAGATGATGATATGGCAATAGTTAAATTACCTGAAAACCTGCTCTGTGGAAATTGGATTTGGTCCAAAGAAAATGCAATATCAACTTCATGTGCATATGGATTCTGTAGATTTGAGTTTTACTTCAGTCTTTCTGTTGGGAGTAACTTTAAGATAACTATAAAATGATCTTGTCTTTAATGCTGAAACCTGCATTCATATGCTAATAAGTTTAGTTAAAAAAACAGAAACTGGAATAATTAAGGCCTAATAAATGAGTTACATGTGCTTTCATATAAAGATTTTATCACTTAATCATGATTAATGAATACAATTAAGGAGAGTAAATCCATATCTTTAGTAAGAATTGTTCAAACCAGGTCAAAAGCCACATGGAAGTTGCAATTGGCAAGAGGATAAAAACCATGTATTTTCTATTTCCGGGCTCCTCGTTTGAATGTTCAAGTCAGTTTACGCACACTTCAATTGATTCCACGGACATTCTACGACCTCCCACCAACACAGACACCGAGTAACTCTATCCAACAAATCCAACAAGGTTCGGATAGATAAGAACAACTTATCTGTATACAAAAGGTTTCCCTCAAGCCTCTCAAAGATACAACAACAACAGTGAAATCCCACAAGTAGGGTATTGGGAGGATAACATGTACGCAAACCTCATAGAGAGGCTATTTCGGGGAAACCCCATAAGCCTCAAAGATACAAAAACCAGATTCACATTTTCAAATCTAACAACTCAAATTTCCCATTAAGGGTGCTGATCAAGAAAGCATTATACAAAAGGTTGTCTTTCTTTCTCAATCTGGTGGACCCAAACAACTTGCAATTCCATATACATGTTGTCTCTAAATATGATTTTCCTTAGTCCCCACTTTTCAAATTGGTTGTACTATTCTAGTAAATACAGAACTTGCTGAACTGGCCATGTGACTTTTCAAGCATACCAAATTTGAAAAACTACTAAGATCAAGGAGAGAATAAAGGGAATGGAGATAGACTAACTTACAGCTTCAACATCAATCTTGTAAACAAGAAGTTTTCTTCTTTCCCTACAGCTAATTCTATAAGCCACCACTACATGAGCAACAGCCAGGACTAACGAGCATACGAACAACGCCATCTCCATAGCTCGAACATATCCTCCTCGATCCATACTCGAATTATGTGCAAATACATATGAAGCTTTCAAGGACACAAACACCAAAGATGACACTGAACAAATTGTGGCAATCCCCAAGTATGGTCCTCTTGACAGCCTTGGTCCATCACATAAGCTATAAACACCTATAATCAAATCAACAAAAAATTCAATCTTTTTCAGTAAAAACATACCAATTGATCATAAATTCATAACCCCTTCGAAAAAAATACTTGATTTTTCGAAAAATCATCGAATCTGAGCTCACTAACCAATTCAAAAACATAGCCCATCCACCCAACCAATTGATCATAACCCGTTCGATAAAATGCTTGAACCAAATTCAAAAAACTAAAACAACTAGAATTGCTCAGAAATACAAAACTATCAGAAGCCAATTGTTGCTTTTTACTTACATAGAATGATGACGGACCTAACGATGGAGATAAGAGGGATGTCAATAAGTGAATACCGAAAATCATAGTTGGTTAAATAAGAAGAAAGAGTTTGCAGAGACAGAGTATACGGTGCAATAGAAGCAGATAACAAGAGTGAAGGAAGAAGTGTATCTGCAATTACAAGAAGAATTGGTGCAGAAAAAAGGAGAAGTGATATCAACATAGAAATCAAGAAAAAAAGAGTTTTGACCCATCTCAAAACTTTGGTTCTTCTATCTTCTTTCAAAAACCCCATCTTGATTTTTCCTTTCTGTGAGAGATTTTACGCTCTTTCTGGGTTTTTGGTGCTGAGAAATGGTGGGAAAAGGGGTTAAAAGAGGAGAATTTTGGGAAGGCAGACCAAGTGTTTGATTATTTGACTCTTGAGAAAATATTAGGAAGATGACTTGAGATTTAGGCGCATAAGGTACCGGTCAAATATAGGAAGCTGCATTCGGCTGCGCACAAAAAAATGTTTTTTTTTTAAAAAAAACAATTGGGTTTTCTTATGTGGACTAACGGCAAATGATGGCTACAACTTCGTTAATCAGATATCTCGATTTTAAAATTTTTGATATAAACTTTTTAAACAAATGTAATGCGACAAATTTAGATTAATTGAATTTCAATATAGATATTGATTATTGAATAGGAAATTAAAAAGAGAAAGAAAAAAAGTGCCTAAAAAATTATAATAAAATCTCAAATCACTTTATAATGACATCGTTTATCTGTAGACATGATATGAAAAAAATTTATTTTAGAAAAAAAATTCATTGATATTGTGAAATGTTATTATATGACATAAGCTATAAGCGTGCCTTTTTACTTGGTTTCTATTGATAGTTGTGTTGTTTAATTTCGGGCTCACATGATTTGTCATGCAAAATGTGTGTGTTTACTTGTTTAACTTTGTGATAATTTAACTGTATATTTGTACACACTCAAAATTGAAAGATATAAATTGGAACCATATTAAAAGGCAATGTCTATATACATATATATATATATATACACACACACATATTATACTTTGTTACAGAAAATAATTGACATATATAGAGGTTTATTCTTATTTCATAAATATTGTAAAATCATAATTGAATCAGTTAACAAAATATAATCAAGTAGATGGAGTAGGTGTGTCAATAAGTAATTGTCTTTGAAAAATTAAATTAAAAAAGATATACAAAATATTTTATGGACCCCATAAAATAAAGGAGAAGAATCAGATAGATTAAGCAGATACGTTAATAAAGAGCTGTCAGTTTTCATATTTTATTTAAATTTAAATTGTTCACAAAATATTTTTATGGATCCCATATAAAAAAAATCAGACAGACATGTTAACATTATACATACATAATAATGTGTGACACTTATTTTGACTACAAATTAAAAATCTATCCCAACATGATTTTGACTTTAGATTATATTATATATGAATTAAACAAACTACTAAATACAAAATAGTTTCAACTTTAGTTTAGTATTCAATATTTTAGAATGTTATGATCATAAACAAAAATTATATAGTACAATAGAGATTAAAACATCTTGTGAAATTAAACAAATCATATCATTCTCGTAAAAAAGTATTATTAGAAAAAAAATTGAGAGTACTAAAATTAAAAATTCATAAAGAATTCTTTTTAAAAAAAAAATTGAAAAAAATTACAAGATAAAAAATTAAATCCTCACAAATAAAATAAAAATTCAGATAAATCAACTTAACTATTAAAATTTCTTTAATCTAAGAAAATATTATTTTTTAAAATAGTAAGAAAAAGTAAAATATAAATTGAAATAGTGGAGCAAATATTTTGAGATACACACTAATGTGAGAAGAATCTCACATGATCGATTTGATTGAATTATTAATTAGCATAATTTTTATTAAATACTTATATTAGTCAATGATGGCGTTTCACTGTTGCAAAGTTTGTGTTAAATCCACTAACGATCCTTTGATTTGATTACAAATTATGAAGAGATAAATTAGAATAGGATAAGTTATGTTGCGATTATTTGTTATTGAGTGTTTGGTTTGTTGCATAAATTTTAAGAATATGTAGTTTGTTTACAAAAATACCCTTCAATCTATTATTTTATTTTATATTTTTTCTTTGCTAACTTTAGTTATTCAATATTTATTTTTAAAATATATCTCTCATCTTATTTAGCTTAATTATTATAATGTGTGCATTTCTTTGATAATACTATATGCATTTAAAATAAAATTTTTGCCTTATTTAATTTAAAAATAAAACTCCCACTTTAAGTTTATTAAAGTAAAAAAGGATTTATGAAGAATTAAAATATAAAAAATATAATAATTAGTCAATAAAAATTATATCATATAGTGTAATTTTTCAATAGAAATATATGAAGAAGTATTATAAATATAAGGAGGGAAGGTTATAATGTTAATATATACATTGTATTAAAAATAATATAAATATACAAAGTGACATATAAAATGAGTTTAAAAGAATTTTCTTGTCATTATCCTTTTTATCCCGGGATAAGTTAGTATACCACCAAATAGAATGGATAACTTATGCATGTATTATTTATTAGTCCCGAGATAAGCTATTACTGATTAACCAACCAAGCAATAATTTAACAGCTATTATAATTTTATTCCAAGATAAATTATATTTATCCTTTACCCAAACGATTCCTTAGGAATTTGGGATAATTCTTGAATGATTTTTCTCCCAAAAAAAGAAAGAAAGGATTCAGTTTTGACTGTAAAAAGACACGTGTATGTTTGTGATTACTTGCAAAGGCCATATATATTTGGTACTTTTGTCCGCCATTTGAGATATTCATCAGATTGTCAGAGCAAACCTTTTTGATTCGCTCTGAAATCAAGAAAATCTCATTTGCTGACAAAAGCAAATACAAACATATGGATTCTCGAAAATTGGCTGCTATTTTATCCTCACTTGTTGCTCAACTTCTCCTTCTTCTTCCTGTCATTTTCCCTTCTTCAAATCCTCTTTCAGTTACCAGTTCATCTTTCTCTGATTACCTTACGCCCCTTCTTCTCCATTTTCTCTCTGTTTCTGAAACCGCCGCCACCCTTTCCCTTATCCCCTTTTCAAGAAAACGAAAGCGGACCCATTTCTCAGAACAGGATGATTTGACCCGGTTCAAACTCGGTCGACCCGACTCCTTCATCCGTCGTAACCCGGATTGTTTCAAGAAATTCTTCAACATCAATTCTTCCACTTTTGATTGGCTTTGTGGTTTACTAGAGCCTCTGTTAGAGTGTCGTGACCCGGTTGACTCGCCACTTAATCTCGCTGCGGAAACTCGGCTCGGCGTCGGGCTTTTCCGATTGGCTACCGGAGCTAATTTTTCCGATATTAGTCAGAGATTCGGCGTGTCGGAATTTGTTGCTAAGTTTTGTTTCAAACAATTGTGTAGGGTACTCTGTACTAATTTCCGTTTCTGGGTCGGGTTTCTGAATTCGGGTGAGCTTGAATCCGTTTCGAATCAATTCGAATCCATTTCGGGTATTCCCAATTGCTGTGGAGTCCTCTGTTGCGTAAGATTTAAGGTTAATGAAGAGAGTATAGCTACTCAATTAGTAGTTGATTCAACATCAAGAATTATCAGTATTATAGCCGGTTTTCACGGCGATAAGACTGATTTCCAGGTCCTGAATTCATCAACTCTGTTCCAAGATATTGAAAAAGGAACAATTTTTATGAATTCACAAGTTTTGGAGATAAATGGAGTACCTGTTCCTCAGTTTTTAGTTGGCAATGGAGATTACCCTTTGCTAAATTGGTTAATGTTACCATTTGATGATCCTGTTTCCCAATCAAAGGAAGAGAACTTCAACAAGGCAATCAATTTAATGTGTTTGCCATCAGTTAAAGCCATTAAGAGCTTGAGAAATTGGGGCGTTTTGAACGAACCGATTGAAGGAGAAATCAAGAGTGCAGTGGCTTCTATTGGTGCTTGTTCAATACTTCATAATATGTTGTTGTCAAGAGAGGATTTTTCAGCATTTTGTGAGGATTTGAGTGATTATTCATTTCACAAATGCCAGACTTCTGGTGATAGTAACAGTGTGGCATGTGCTATTAGAAGTGCATTAGTCACAAAAGCAACAGAGTATCAGTCACAAAAGCAGTGACATTGCAAAGAATATAAACTTCATTCTTCTTAGATTGTCAATCTTTTGCTCAAAGTTTAAACCTTTTTGGGTATAGATGTCCTCTTCTGTTCTTTAACATTTATATATTGTTGTTGGGTATGCGAATAAAGATCTATCTCTAATTTTTTATCAACAACTTATGACTTGCATTTGACCATAAATGTAGTATGTAGTGTTGTTGAGTATGCGAATAAAATCCTACTTTAATAGTTGAAAAGAAAAGAAAGTTCATATAAGATGTAGTCATACTCTTAATGGGGTGTGGACTTTGTAGACTTGATTCAAAGCAGAGAATATCACATCATGTTAAGAATATTTTTGGCCTGATTTAGTCCAACAACTAGTATCAGAGCTAATGAGTCAGCAGACGAGTATGGAGATGGTGTAGTAATGAGGGGAGCCTGATTTAGTCCAACAACTAGTATCAAAGTCTGATCAGATCAACAATTTGCAGTCGAGAGAAGAATTTGGAGGATTAGGGAAAAAGAGAATTGGGAAATATTCTTCCTTATTAGAATTGCTAAAGTAATAATAATAATGATGTGTGTGTATTTATACACATATATGCGTTCCCTATATTACTTACAGTGTATCCTCACAATATGGGATAATTCCCCAACTAATCCTAATTGTAAACTAATTAACCAACCACTTAACAAACAATAAACCAACTAACATGTATATTTAATTAGTCACTTCTAATAAAGTCAATGATTCGGCAAGACGAGTATGGAGATGGCGTAGTAATGAGTGGGGCCGTCTTAGTACCTTTGCCTATCGATGACTCGATTTATTAGTTCTACCAGTATCTTTGGAGACGAATACACACAAAAAAAGGGAATGATCACTACATAAGTGGTAAGGTGATGGGTCATCTGAAACTTAATTTGAGGAGCAGATTGTTCGGCGTGAGAAAAGAACTCCACATTGGTACTCAAAAAAGAAATTATAAATAAGATGTAATGATACTCTTAATGGTGTGAGGTCACGAGCTTTGATCTTTCCATTTTTGTATTTCCTGGTGCAGTGAACTGATCAAGAACATCTAAATAATTTATTGGCATGCGTTGGTTTCAGCATATGCAGATAATTTATAGGCATGAGTCCATCTCTACATATGCAGATCATTGAGCTATGCCCTGTTTGCTTATATGTTAACAATGAAAAGAAATTGAGTTCTCAAATTTTGGCATATGGTAAGTTTTGGATCACAATATGGAAGTAATTGTAATGGTCAACTGAGTGCACGGAACATCTAGCATTTACACAGGGTTACACACTAAAATAGATGTGATGCAGGAAGCCTATATGGACGCAAACAACTGATTCCAAGCCTGAACTGATAAACTATAAGTAAAAGGTTACGCGGAAACAACTTTCCCACTGCTCGAAGTCTCCCTTCGGTATGAAGAAATTTTCTAAGCAGAGACAACACATGGAGACAATTTTTTCGGAATGGTTTGGGAGGTAACTCTTTATCTTGAAAGTTGAAACAATACAGAGTTTGAAAGAGGGTTGGATCTTGATTGTAACTTTTGGGTCCACATAAATTTAGTAACTTTTGCTTAGACTTTGTATTTATAGATATTTAACAATGACCAAGAATTATTGTATATTAACTTTAGATTATTAATTCGTTATAGAAATTATATACTTTCAATTCAAATCCTAAATCAGCCTTTCTTCCTATGTTCTTGTCTACTTCATGTACAAGGCAGCTCTTTACCTGTACAATGTAACAAGGCTGATAAGGATGATGGATGTTCAAACAACAAGAAGGGCAATAAACTCAATATACAAATGAGATTGCATTTCTTGACCCATAATATATTTTGTTATTTTTGCCACGGGTGTTCAATATATTTTTTTTATAGACGATCTGCGCAGATGTTCCCTTCTTTGATTTTCATTTAGATTTTATCTTGAGTTTGAAAAATAGTTCAAATATAACTTTCGTTGAAAAAATTCAAATATAGCTTTCGCCTTTAGGAAATTCACTCTTCCGCATAAAGTTAGGTCAATATAATATTGACAAACGACAATATATTGCTCGACCATATTTCCAAAACATTATACTACTGTTTAATGTTTGCAATAACTTATAAAAACCATGGGAGTATGACAAAATGTGATCTAATATTTTTATGAAATTTTTAATTTGCTCAAAAAAAATTTAGAAATTAACGAATCGAATATAGTTAGCTCCCAGTCAAGTAAATCCTAACAAAACACGAAGGTATGTTAAAAAAGTCTTAGACTTCCATAATATTTTATCATATTACTGTGTGAACACTTCCATTTTTCTTGGTTAGTGTCTTTAATTTAATCTAATTAACGATAAACACTTAACCAACCTCACCAGCCACCACCTCTGACTTAGCTATACGAAGCATATTATTCTTATATAAAGGATAATAACTTGGGGAAACAGGTCTCCCGAACCATGCTTTACTAAGCGATTTGGATAGAGTCTGATTCATTCAATATTTATATCTTAAGAAGATAAATAGGTTATTTTATGATAGACCGTCTACTCATAAGTCCTATCAACACACAAATATATGCTAGAAAGTAATCGGCTTACATAATATTACTTTATATTACTATATTAGTACTTTCATTTTGCTTAATCAATGCCTTTAATTTATCTAATCACCCGTAAGCACTTAACCAACCTCACCAGCCACCACCTCTGACTTGGCCATACCAAATATTATATTATTCTGTAAGGGTTACTCTACTCAGGAATATTATATCCATTCAAATATTCAATGGTTGTGGGGTTGGCCGGACTCTTCAAACGAGTCAATGGATGCATGTTAGATTCGTCAAAAATAATATATTTTTGAAAAATTCAGTACAAATACAGCATTAAAAATGAAGAGTTTCCATAACTTAGTGTGGGGTGGGGTTATCAAAAGGCTTTTTTCAAATGTGCTAGATATTCATGACTTGTATATTGAGTATACACATATTATATATTGATTGATTATTTTTAATTTAAATAGTTGAGTGAACGATTTTTTAAAGTTATTTTTCTTAGATTAATATTAATCCATCTGTTACAAATTTAAACGTTTAGAATGAACGGTCATCTTAATCAAAGTTCCTTTCTTGGAGGACCTGAGTGTCCCTCTGATTAACGATTTTGGTCATTTTATTAAAAAAAATTATCTTGATTTGATTGCATTCTTATCTCTTAATACTGTATATTGGAAATATCATGTTTATCTGATTTTAACAAATTTTTTTACCTGGAGGATTTTTTTAAAAAAAATGAAATAAAAACAATGAAGTGATTTATCCCTATCTAACCTTACAACTGTACTCTAATTTATTGTCAATAAATATATAACCATCAAGTCAAACAAAATAAGTGTTTTTTTTCGTGCCTAACAATGCTATTATATTTAAAAACAATTGTAGTACTATAACATAGACCGTTTGTTTTTTGTTTAAAAGCAATTGAAGTAGTATTATATTCCAATTCTTTTTTGTTTCATTTGAAAAAAGATTAATTAATCCTCCAACAAAAAAAGAGAAATGAATGATCACAAATAAAAAAGAAATCCAATTTTATTAGGGTATTATTTTTGAAAATATAGTGAAATGGGGAACAAAATTGACCAAAGAAGTCTCTCAAGCTTTATAATTATTATTGCTCCCTCTGTTTTGTATTATTTAATCCCTGTTGATTTAATATATCTCTTTATTTTTTTAATTAAATATATATTTTTCTAAATTAATTTTATTAATGATTCTTTGAAACTTAAAATTTGAATACTAGTTTATATAATTATCTAATAATAAGGGTTGTATCAAAAAAATTCTATTGATTCATTAAAATGAACTAATAAAATAAAATAATTAATTTTCATATAGAGATCAAGTAAAATAAAAATATAAACTGTTTGTTCAATTAATTTTTTTTCTCTCTATTCGGACCAATTCATCGACTCGGCTTCTTAGATAGCTATAACAATTTATTAAAATTTAATGATTTGTCGATCTATATTTACTACTAATATATAAGTGTCAATAAGCATGCAGCTTATCATTGAATTTACGTACAAGGCTAATATTGGTGGACTTGTTATTGGTCTATCTAATTCAAAATCCCGTCCAATTAACAACATCTAACATATATTTTTTTAATAGTAAGAGCATCATTATAATTGATGTCACTGAATTTACTGTCGTTGAAATTAGCAAGTTATACTTGTTTAAGTATTATATTGTGATTCCTCCATATACAAAAAGAAATGCTATCAGTTTGAAAAGTACACATAGTAATTAATTATTGCTTTAGATTAAGCAAAGAAATTCAGAGTGGAGTTGCTATTTGACGTAATTTTATCTTATTTTGCTTCACCAAGAAGGATTTTAAAGAAAATAATACTTTCTTCATCTTATTTTACGTGATATTTTATAACTTAATACAATATTTAGAAAAGGTTTAAAACAAATTATAATCTAAAATTATTATTAAATATTTATCTAATTAAAAATTATTAAAATTAAATTATTTTAAATAATATTTTTTTAAAAATAAATTTTAAAAAATATCACACAAAATAAAATAAAAAAAGTAGAAGGAAAAAGTCTAACAGAGGACGGTGGTCGGTGATCACTACTCACCGTTTACCAACTCTTTTGCCATAATTATTTTGTTATTCTATCAAAATGTTAGTGACTTTGAAGCTTTATATTTCACCAGAAAAAGAAAACATTTTCTCACCAACAACTGACCAACCCACTTGCATTGTTAATTCACAAAAATATGTTGAAAAAGAATATTGTCATTTATGTAATATTTCATATGTTTCTTTTATGTAATATCATTTTTATTTATTTATTTGAAAAAAATAACATTTAACATGATATTTTTATATTTAAATTTTTTAAACCTCCAAACATTAAAAATAGCACTAGAAAACGAATCCTAATCATGATTTATGTTAGAGAACAAATATATTCTCTCTAACCTCAGTATGAAGTCATCACCTCAAAATATAATATAATAAAATATTTTGCATAAATCCATACACAACCTATAATATAAATCTCAGACCAAGATAGTTACATGAAAAAAATTGTAGAATCTTGCCAAGTAAAACGAAAATCAAATAGTATTTTTTTTCTTATATTTTTAGGTATTCATTTAAATAGATGAGAATTTTTCAAAAAGAACAAATATATAAAATATAATAAGATAAAAAATAGCTAAAATAGTTATAGTTTGCTAAAATTATAATTTATAGTTACATATTATAGGAGAAAGGCGATCGAGTTCGAGAGAGGCGAATAATATACGCATATTTATTAAATTGTACGTGTATATCTGTCAAATAATTATATATGTGTAATTGATATATATATATATATAAATTTGTGTATCTAGCAAGAGAGATTGAGAGAGGCGAGAGCCAGAGGGTAGAGAGTGGAGAAAGGCGAATTATATATATATATATATGATGAATTGAATATGTATATCTGTCAAATAATTGTATATATGCGACTGATATATATATGTATTTGTATATCTTGAAAGAGATTGTAGAGAAAGTGGAGAGAGGAAGAGAGGAGAAAGAAAATAGTAATAAAATTCTAACTACAGTTATAAATATTTTTTTTTCAAATTATAGCGGTATAATATAAATAAATATCAAATATTTGGTATAAATTTGTTAACAGGCCACGTGTCACAAATCTAAATCGGTAATCATGACGTTACCTGACGTATTAAGTATTCAAGTGGTTGAGGCTTTGTTGCAACAACTTTCGTAGGTCCCACATTTATTTTGTTTTATTTTTCATAAAAAAAACCACAAAAAGAAGGAATCTCACCAACTTTTTTGCTAAGTTGGTAGGGCCAAAATGTTCATGCAGGCCTTACTTGGGCAAACCAAATTTCCTCCCACATTATTTATATATATTTCCATTCCCTTCCTTTCTCAAATCACAAACTAAAAGAAGAAAAAAAAAATAAACAGGAAAAAAAATAAATCAAGAAGACAACATGGCTGAAAATGGTGAAAAACAGGTCTCCAAACACCAAGAGGTTGGCCACAAGAGTCTTTTGCAAAGTGATGCTCTTTATCAGGTATACTATAATTTCTTCAGTTCAACGCAGAGACAGATTCATGATTTTAAATAATCTATAATAGATGATGATTGAACAAGTTAACGTTTAAATTCTGAATTTACTTGTGACACAATATGTTGCAGTACATACTGGAGACAAGCGTGTACCCAAGAGAGCCAGGACCCATGAAAGAGCTTAGAGAATTGACTGCTAAGCATCCATGGTGTGTTCATTAATTAATTAATTAATTATATATCATATTACCTCTTATTGATTACATTTCTTTTTTCTTCATTTTTGACTGAATATATTTGTTGGAAACAGGAATCTTATGACAACTTCTGCTGATGAGGGACAATTCTTGAACATGTTGTTGAAGTTGATCAATGCCAAAAACACAATGGAAATTGGTGTTTACACTGGCTATTCTCTTCTTGCAACTGCTCTTGCTCTTCCACATGATGGAAAGGTAAATACAGCTCATCATATAATTATATGGATAAGTTCGCCGTGAATATATTTTATAAAATTTTTAACTTAAAAAAATAGATTTTTTTTTGTATCATTTGATTTGATACAATGGAAGACTTTTGAATGAAATGAACTAAGAAAAAAAAATACTCCCTCCGTCTCACAATAATTGAATTTTTAAAACTTTTTTCAAGGTTCAAAATAGTTGAATTTTTCAAAGTTC
>JAOTQR010000001.1:34805633-34815959 GCA_025774065.1 Solanum ossicruentum | reverse complement strand
AAATTTTATCTTTAAATATTTTTCTTAATATGTGTGTATTACCTTATAAATTCAGTTAATATGAGACAGAGAGAGTAACACATAAAATAAGATCAATTAACTACCAGAAAAATAGCTTATAGAATTCCAGCTAGACTTGCTCCCTAAAAAAACAAAAAGAAGAAAAAAGGAAACCAAGAAAATCCGCACCAGGAACAACAGGAAAAAAAGGGACAAGTGGATTGACTTTAGGCACAAAACCATTCAACTTTTGATAATTTCACTTAATTTTATCCTTATAATAAGGGGAATATTTAATTTAATTAAAGTAGGAATTGCATTTAATTAAACACTAGTACTTTTTCTATCATAATTTATATGACATTTTTTTATTTTTTTGAATGTCAAATAATTTAAGTTTGATCAAAAAATTATGTATAAAATTTTTAAATTTTTTGAAATGACATTTATATAATCTTTTTAAAAAATATATATATAAAATTCTATACTGAAAAATAAATTAATTTGAATCTTGAAATTCAAAATGTGACACATAAATTATGATGAAAGGAAATAATTAATTAGGGGTCACTTCAATTTAAACAAGTCGCATCATAATGATAGAATTTTAGTTACAGGATTGTTGACATTACCAAATGAAGTTCGTCGTGCACGCCACTTCAGCCTATCAAAGGATCCTGTCCGACAAGGGATCGTTAAAAACTAATATTAAATAAAATGTATTAATAATATTAATATTATTATGTTGGTATTTTATTGTTTATTTTTTGATTTGTTAAATAGGATGCCGAATATGTTAGTATTAAATATTTGTATATTTTTGCAGATACTGGCAATGGATATTAACAAGGAAAACTACGAACAAATTGGTTTGCCCGTAATTCAAAAAGCTGGCGTAGCTCACAAGATTGATTTCCGAGAGGGGCCGGCGTTGCCTGTTCTTGATCAATTGGTTGAAGACGTACGTTATCAGATTACTTAAACGATAAAAAAATTAAAAATTAATAAATTTAAACTAAGATTTTTTAATTATTCTTTTCAGAAAAATAACCATGGCACGTACGATTTCATTTTCGTGGATGCTGACAAGGACAACTACCTCAACTACCACAAAAGGATAATCGAACTAGTGAAAGTTGGTGGTGTGATCGGGTACGACAACACCCTATGGAATGGTTCTGTGGTCGCTCCACCTGATGCTCCAATGAGGAAATATGTTAGGTACTACAGAGACTTTGTATTGGAACTTAACAAAGCTTTAGCGGCTGATCCAAGGATTGAGATTTGTATGCTTCCTGTTGGTGATGGAATTACCCTGTGCCGCCGTATCAGCTGATTATGATTTTTTTTTTCCTTCGTTTGTTTTGTGGATTAATATGTGCATCTCATTGATATCTCTATTACTAATATTTTCTGTATTTGTATTTCGAATATTCTATTTCTGAATTTATAAGAAATATTAAGAATTTATTTTTATTATCACAATGAGTAAACATTCCTCAGACCCTGTATTAGAAAATTTCCTCCAATTATACTGACTATATATTATTTCCCTTGCACGCCACACATATTACTTTAAATGAGTTGGTTTAATTTTTGCCATAAGAAATTGTCTTACTCCTACAACATAAGCTCTCTAAGAGCGCGAGAAATGCCTTATAAAAGATTGTAATATAAAAATATAAATTTATATTTCAAAAAGAATGAATTAATTTCAAATATACACAATAAAGTAAGAAAAAAATTAGGAAAAATAATGTAATTAGGCAAACATATGAAATGTATCATATTATACAACTATAATTTAAAAAAATTATAATTTATAGTTATAGTTAATGTTTTGTTGTTATTTTCTCTCACATCTCTTCCTTTGTCTCGCCTCTCTCATCTCTCTTTGCAATTTTTTTCCAAATATACAATTACATATGTATATCAGCTGCATATATACAATTTTATTTTGATAGATATACACATACAATTTGACAAATATATATATATAATTCGCTTCTCTCGATCTCACTAACCTCTCTCCTCCCCTCCAGATTACATAGCCGAGGTTATGCCGTGTAATTATATAAAATATAGTTATTTGACCGTCTTAAGTTTCAAGTCTAAGATATTTATGTAAATTCCCCAAAAAATTACATGGATGAGTATTTTTTAATAAATAATAGAGTACTGAGTTTAACAAAAAAAATTCTATTTATTATCATTTATAGCAATATATAGCAATATTACGATGATAGATCTCTATTTGGGTAATTAGGCCCCCGCCCCCCAAAAGTTGCCGTTTCTTGGGTCCAGATCCATCAGTCAAGGTCCAAATAGATACAAATGCTTTAACTGAGCCCAGTTAGTTTATAACCCATCTGTTTCCTCGTCAATCATAGAGTAGTTTATATCAAAAAAAAAAAAAATTGAGTAAATTTTCAAACTACAAACATTTTAAATTGTAGTTGTTAAAAATTAGAAATTAGATTGTTGATATTTTTAATTTTTTATGTGAGTATCATATAGTTATTTTTAATAATATTTTTATATTGTAGTTGTTTTCAATAAATAAGTTAGAAATTTTGACTAGTTTCATAAAGATAAAAGTAGATCATTCTTTCTTAAATAAAGTATAATTTAAAAATACTAAATCATGTTAAAATAAGTCTAGTAAGCATAAATTACATTATAAATATTAAAAAAACTTAATTATGTATTTTAATTATCTAAATCAATGTAATTAAAGAATAAATATTCAATATTATTGTCATTCTTAGTGTTGAATTATTATTTTTTAGTTGGCATTTGAGTTTAGACTTACTAATATCTATAGATTATAATTTTTATTGGACTATAGAAAATTCGACGTCTCAAACTTGAATAATTTATATCATATTAAAAACGTAAAAGTCCTTTAAAATATTGTTTGAATTTTTTACTCCTTGTTAAAAGTCTTATCTTTAAACAAAGTCATCTTTTCACCATCTTTTTAAGGCTACTTTATTGTTATTGTTTTAATAATATTTAATGTAATTAAAAAAAATTTTAAGGGGAAGCGTGAAAATCGTATTAAAACGACAAAATGTTTTTTCCCTTTTTTTAAGGGAAAACGCGAAAGCCTTATTAAAGAAAACGACTTTGATTAAAAAAAAGTTTTTTATCTTATTTTGAGGGAAAAAGGGAAAACGTAGTAATGGTCTTTGGTTTACAAAAAAAATAATAATTATTTTTTAAGGAGAAATTAGAGATTGGTTCTTTTCAAATAATAATTTTTAAAAAATTCTTTCTTTTTTTAAGGGAGAAAGTATTAATTGTTTGAAAAATAGTTTATCATAATTAATTGGTTTGTAAAGTGAAACTAAAAATTATAACAAGGCAAAGTTTATTACATTATAAATGGATGCATTAATTGTGCTGATCCGAATTTTCTATGGGTAAACACAAATATTGAAGTTGGATTCATTCCTTAGAAATATTGTTTGAATTTTTTGCCCTTCATTAAAAACTCCTTTTTAGACAAAATAGTCTTTTCACTGTTTTTTTAATTTATTATTTTATTTTTTGTTTATTTATTTTCAAGATCCATTTTTGAATTAGAATTTTTTTATATTTAGAATTCATTTTGATCTATGACTATTTTATATAAATAATTTCTGACTATGAAGGAAAGGAAAGGAAAGGAAAAATATTATTGTTATTATTATATTTAAGACTTTGAAATTAATTACAATTTTGATTATCAGATATGTTGTTAATAAAAGTATATAATATAACACGTTTAAAAATAAAATAATTTAGTAAAATCACGTTAGATAGACTCATCTTTTCATAAATTTTTCTTTAAATTATTATTTGATGATATTAAATATATGAAAAAAGTAATAAAATAAGGATTTGTAGACATGGAAAGACTCCTAAATCTTTCTTATTTGATATACTTCTACTTTTTTCTTATTTAAATTTAGAAAATACTCTGCCGTCGTTAAGAAAATTCTAATTTATCACGAGTTCTAATTAAAATAGAATCTGTGCATACATAGAACCTTTATAAATAAATAATTTATCAAAATTACTTTATAGTGAATTATTTATCATTTTATAAGTTCATAATTAAATTTAATTTTCTCGCTTTGATCATGCACAAAGCGCGTACAATAAGACTAGTATGCAAAAGATAAAAATAATGAAAAGTATAAAAGATATTTAGAAATTCTATCAAACTAAATATTTTTTTTTTTATAAAATAAATTTTTAAAAATTATACATGTAATGTTAGTTGATTTGGTCTCATATTGAATTTTTTTTTAAAAAATTAAAAACAAACTAACCTAAGTATAATTGAATTTTTTTTAATACCAAATCAATTCAAAATCAACCCGCTAGAGTTATCGGTTTGACTTTTTTTAGTTAAAACCAAATCAATTCAAGTTAGTCGATTTTTTTTCACTATCCAACCAAGTAAAGTCAAATTACTAGTCTAATTTTTTCTTCTATTTGCCTCAATTTATGATTTGATTCAATTTTGTTCACCTCAAAGTAATCTAATTAGTTAAGCATATAATTTTTCATATAGCGTTTTCAGGTTTGAAACTCTCTGCATGCTTTCTTGATCGAGCTCTTTCTACAAGACTTCAATTATCTTTCGTATAAATTTACCAGCTATTATATTTATGTTATGCATACCAAAAATAAAAATTGCATATTCCCTTAGAGAAGAAATAAATTAGCTAATAAAAACAAAATCATCCATCAAAATCATCTAGACTGGTCAACAAATGCAAGAACATAAGTTAGCCGTCACTTCTTTTATCAATTTAAATAAAAGAAGGCCTTCGACATTATATTAATGGCGATAGTTAAATTTAGAGCAATTAAATTAGGGTGACTTAAAAAAGGAAAAAAAAAAGAAAAGAAAGGAAAAAGTGCAATTAAGATGGGTTAAAATAGAGGGTAAAGTCAATTTTTAGCATGTGCTGATTATTGCATATTGTTTATTAATCAAAATCAAATAAAATTAACTTAATTATCTTTTAAATTCTCAAAACGTAAATCAAACCAATTAATATATATTTATTGATTTGATTGTTATAGGTTTCCGTTTGATTTGGTTCGATTATTTAATTATTAGCCATACCAAAACTAGAAACAATGATAAGTTCAAAATAGAATGTATATTTTTTATAAAAATATTAGAATAAATAAGATAAAAAAAACTTTAAAATAATAAAATTTTTAAAAATAAAAAATAGAAATAAAAAAATAACCAACTTATAAATACACCATATAATTACCAATAATTCACAATCTCTCAGTGAATTAAAAGGTATATTTATATCTTGTCAATTACATTTAATTATTAGTTAATCAAGTAATTATACGACCAATTAAATAAATCAAGCTGTCCCAAGATGACTTTTCAAATATGCTTTTAGTGCTAAAAATAAATAAGTAATTCAAGAATTCACGGACGGGGAACTATTTGGTACCACAGTTTGAGACTGGACGTTTAATAAAGACATGTCACATGCCATTTAATTTATTTTTTAATGCCTGCCTACCACGCTTTAAAACAAAAAAGAAAATATAATTATTTATATTTGTTCTAAACAAAATATTTTGTAACACATGTTTTTTTTCATATAAATATTAGTCATTTAGTTATAACTAAGTATAAGTATTCCCACTTTAACATTTACGTCATTAATTTTCCAGTTTATATGAAGAGTTTGAGAATATAATGGTCAAGACACTTAATTGAGATATAAATTTTTTTAGTAGTTAAAAAGGTTTTAAATATTAGACATCGATTCAAAGCTGGAAGCTACGAGTATTCATTCAACACAAATTGATGGTCAACATTAGCCGCCCAACAAACGAAAATCCCCACATTTTGAAATAATTTAAATAATAAAAATTTTGACAAATAGATGATTATTATGTGTTTAAAATAAAGATAAATTATATACATCTTATACTTTATATCGTTAATTTCATATAGTCTCATCTTTTTAGTACCTAGTGAATACATGAGTTGTAGATTGAGACAAAGCGAATTTTTAGGTAGTAAATAAATTAGTTGCATTAAAAAGGGAGTTGTTACTATAATTAAAAACTAATCCCTATAATCACGCTTAAACGTTTTCATAGTTTCAGTTAAATAGTTGTGTATGCGTAACAGATTAAATTTTTCAAATTTTCAAAAAAAAAAAAAAGAAAAGAGCTTGACGAGGAGATCCAAACGAAAAAATTTCAAGAGAACATCGTGACTTTTTTTTTATAGATTCTTGTTGCATGAATATGTATCAATCCAGCTGCGATATTCAAGAATTTGGTAAAATGATGTTGTATACATAAGACATAAGAGTGATGGGATAGTTGCCAGAGAGAATATATCGTTTGTTAATCTGAAAGTAGTCATCGTTGTCGAGTTGTGGGTGGATGAACAGAGAAAAAAGTTGTTGATCAGGTATGTCGTGGTAGGAAATTCATCACCAATCACAATTCGCAATAACATGGGTGTAACGCTATACGTCGAAGTGAAGAAAAAAGAATCAAGTTTTGGTATTTACCCATTGTGCATTGATACTATTGATTTAACAGAAGGGGAGTTACAGACTATTGATACAACGAATGGGTCTATGAATTATGTTGAAGTTCGATAAAACACACAGGTCATGAACAGTGAGTAATCAACAATGCATCAGCAACTTTACTTGCAACTTGTTGATGTATGCCAAGTAGTGCAACATTTAATGAACTGTGTATTAGTGTTGATAATAAACAAGATAACAAAAGGTTGATACAAAGAGTATATACTTGATACAATTGATATCATTGTACTTGTATTGCTGATACAATGACTATATTGTTGATACAGAATTCACACACACAATGAGGTGTTGATGTTGATATATGTCAAAAACAAAATTTTCATTGCAGAATGTATCAGTAACTATAACTATTGATAGAAATAGTACAATACTGATATAATAAAAATTGAGATTTTGCAATGTTCAAACAGAATTATACGTGTTGATATAGTATTTATACACCAAAGGAAACAAACATTGTTGATATCAATTATACCAACAATGTGGTGTCGATACAATGTACACATAGTATGCATAAAAATTAATACAGTGTTCACAGAAAAATGAAAAAAATTATGTTTGATTATTGATCATTGATACAACTCACAAGATTTGTTATGTTAATTATACAATAAATAATTGATACACAAGAAAATACATTAATAAAAACATATATTTGATGATACATTATTGTAAAAAAAAGACAATAACAATTAGACGCGCGTGTAAAAGTCAACAAAATAGTGTCTATACTATATTTGTACCAACAAAATACAACAAAACTAACAAAAATTGGAACCTTTGGCAATTGAGGTCGTGTTGCAACTTTAACAGGTTTCTTCGACTTTTTTGCTGATTTTTTCCCATTTTTTTTTCTGAAACTTCATTTTTCTCTTGTTTCTCCGACTTGTTTGGAGATTTCTTGCCTGATTTTGTTGTGGATTCTTCCAAGTCAACATTAGTGGACTCTAATGGGCAATATATATCTTACCTACGTCAGTTTCATCTATTTCTTCATTGCTTGTGGGTGCATGTGTTGTATGTGGTGGGGAAGATGGAGAATTCTCCATAGCCATGGGGAATTCTCCATAGGGGAGAGAACTCTTCGGAAAGGGAATTGGGTCGAGAATGGAAAAGGGGGGAAATTGGTTTGTTTAATTTTTTAAGAATTGAGTTTTAATTAAATTATAAGTTTAAAAGGAATCAATGCATTAAATATGGAAGTGATGGAAACTGATACCCAAGAAATAAGCGTCAGTTGGGGGTGATAATTACTGCATGAGAGTTGTATCAATGGACTGGTAAGAGAAAAGGAAAAATTGATATTTTTGTAATTAATTTAAACAGTTGGGATTATATAAAATTATAAAATATATAAGACGTATATTTATGTAATTTATTCTTAAAATAATTATTTAAATTATTAAATAAACAATCTGTTAAAGAAAAGATTATTTTTGACCTAAAAAATGAATGAAAAAAATATTTTAAATCCTATAGATGGATAGAGAACATTACATTTTCAATACTTTAAAGGTATTTTAGGCCCTTTTCGAAATAAGATTCAGGTACAACTTGAGTCACGCAAATTAATGGGCGTTATTAGTTGCCCCACCAAATAAATTTAGTGCATATTTGAATAGGTATATATTTTAATTTGATTTTAGTGCAATTAATTTGGGTTGAAAATATTAGTTAGGGTAGCTGAACTGATATAGCAGTTGTGATATTTTATTAGTGAGGTTTCAGATCAATAATTTATCAATGATATTTTAGTTAAGTTTGTCGTGTGAAGTTTGCTTAATAGGATTTACATTTTCTTTTTGTAGCTTAAGCTATTACACACTGTCTGATTTATTTAATATGTATTTGAAAATTAACGATTACATATTTGTTTTAAAGGGTTCAAAAATAAATTAAATATAAAATAGAGATGAAATTGACATATAATCAAAACAATATCATGTAAAATGAACCACACTTTAAAACAAAAAATTATATTAAAAAAATAATTATTCACACTCAATTTTTATACTTAAACAAAATAAATATAAGAAGGTGCTTTAGTATATGCCTTTTTTTCCCCTTTCCACAGCCGTAATAAAACATTGGGATATTTTCTTCTTTGTGGAGCATATGTTTTCAAAGAAGACCTCAATCATTTAGTTGTATTCTCACTTTAAAAATATATATTCTATTTACCTCAATTTTTATATGAATGATTCAGATATAATAATGTGTCACTTACATAAATTTAATTGTGTTCAAAATGAATTACATAATTTTTTTTGTTCTTTTCTAAATTATAATTTTCTTTTAAAATTTATGAAATTCAAGATATATCAACGGACTTCCAGACATACGAATAGAAAATAAAGGAATTTATCAAAGAGGATAGAATATCTACATACATGAGAAGGGGAATACATATGAGAGAGAGTATTAGAGAAGGAGATAGGGATGTATTAGCGAGAGAAGATGATGTATCTGAAAGAGAATTTTAATTTTTTTAAAATAACAAAAAATTTTAAAGATTCTATAAAATAATATGTGTATTTAGGTAAATTTTTTGTATAATTATTAAAATAGATAATTTTCACTATGAATTTGAATATAAGTTTATTTAATATTTTAAATAAAATTACATATTTATTTAAAAATAGAAATCTGGATTCAGATTTACTCATCAAATAGTAGTATATTTTAACCTAAAATTAAATAAAAAGAGAGAAATATGATGTTGCAGAATGCTAAATTCTAAATTATTGAATTTTCTACAGTTATAAACTTTTCCTATTTAAAAGCCAAAATTTGTGCAGTTGTCGTGCTCTGTTTCCAACTATGACCATGACAGAGAGAGACGAGCCTTTGACGCCGGCCGGCCGATTATTCGTCCAGCCGGAGATGGAGCAAGTCATCAACTGCGCCATTTCCGTCGACGATCCAGTCGACGTTGACGCCGTCAAGCTGGAAATAAGCAATTCCATATTGGTTAAACATCCCAGATTCTCCAGCATCATGGTCAAAGACTCATGTGGCCGGGAACGATGGCGTAAAACTGAAGTTAACGTCGACGATCACTTCATTATTCACGGTGAACCATTAACTGAGGATCCTTCAATTTCGGATGAAGATGCCGTTAACGATTACATAGCGGATCTCACTGTTTCGACTCCTCTTAGTTTAACGAAGCCCCTTTGGGAATTTCATCTTCTCTTAGCTCATAAATGTGCCGTATTGAGAATTCATCATGCTCTCGGTGATGGAATTTCACTTATGTCCATGCTCATGTCTTGTTGCCGGAGAGCCGATGATCCTAATCAGCGTCCCACTACTCATGGTATTTCTATTTCGTGATTATTTCATTTAAAAGTTTGAACGCTTCTACCACTTAAAAAACATGTAAATTTTGAATTGGGTCTGTCAGAAATTTCTCTATCAAAATATGAACAGTGAAAACTAATGATTTCTACTTTACTAAGCCAGATAGCAGCCCATCCTTTAGTTCTCTTGTGTGGTCTAATTTTTATTTTTTATGTAAATTAAGCGACACGAAAATACTCATTTCTTTGATAAAAGGTAAATACTCTATATTATTATTATGTCTACTTTGATATCATATTGAATTGTGTGTTCAATTATTTTATCTAAAACGAGTTATTAAATGTATTTTTTTAATTACTTGATTATGTTTTTAATAGGTATAGGGACTTCGAGTTCATCAAACAATCAGAGAGTATGGAGT
>JAOTQR010000001.1:34780290-34796102 GCA_025774065.1 Solanum ossicruentum | reverse complement strand
AATGTTTGATCAAAACGTTACACCTTTACTACATGCAAGCTATATAGACAACTCTACTAATGCTGCGCGGATGAGCCAGTAGAGGTTTTGAATTCGAGTCTAAATTAAAAAATTTGTATTTCTTTTAAATAAATTTTTTTGTGACATGAATTCAGATATAATCAAGCTTCAATGGGTATCGGAGTTAGGACACTGATGAAAAAAGAAACTCTACTAATTTCACCATCTCCATTCAATATTAACCACCTATACCTAACATGACAATAGACCAATAAATTGTACTGTCCACTTTTTTTTTGGTTGTTGTTATTGGTATAATACTTCAAAATCTTTTAATTCTTTCGTAAGGTACGACTTAAATCTGTCAGAAAAAGTAATTTCACATTCAAAAACTTAATTTTTCCAAATTGCTAGTAAATTATTTTTTGTTTGCTAAAAAAAATCTATATATTGATTTAACTCCCTTTGTGCCAGTGACTTTAGAATTGAATATACGAATAATTATCCAATTTATAATAGTAGTTTTTTTTTTTGTGGGTCTCCAATATGCTATGTCGTAGTGACAATTTATAATAGTAGTTGATTGTTTAAGTTTTTAAATTTTGTTTTATCTTCTAAAAGTCTGTAATTTTGCCTAGTTAATTTTTTTATGGTCATTAACTTTGTCTAGTAGGCTTTTATTATATTTTAGCCAAAAATACATGTATGGTACTTATATAATGATGTGGCAACTAATCAAGTATTGTAAATTATATTTTTCACTAAACTAACTGGGCAAAGTTGGATGACTATTGACCATAAAAACTGACTATGCAAACTTGGATGACTTTAATATAAAAGAAAATAAAGTGATTGATTTAGTGATCGCTTATTATGAGTAGTATTTTAAAAGAGTAATATTAGAATTAGTCTCGGAGCTTGTTCCGCGATGGGGCTTTAGTAAAATGCTTTGAGACTCATGTTTAAAGGTTAATCTGTGAGACTTATGATTTAAGCATTAGAAAGTACGCCCCAAACACGTCCAATGTCCAACATTTGGGATTCGTCAAATAGTTCCTAAACAAATTATGTGTTAAATTATTTAGTAAACATTGTTAACCTTCATAATTTTTAATAAATGAATAATACTTAATAGTTTTTTCATCTATAGAAATAAGAAGATTGAGATTAGCTCAAAAGACAAGTCGCAGTATTGCATATTTACTATCTGGTAATATCATGAGGGTGATTATTACTTGACTTTTTTTTTAATACATAGCCAAATTTTACATTTTTAGTTATCATTGATATTTATGTTTTGTCATTATGTTTCAAAATTATCATATTATATTATTTTGCTATTTGAAAGTAATTTTATTTTTATTCATGATGGAGTAATACTTTTATTGTAATTCTAATAAAGTATATTGATTATTTTTCTTTTAGGGAGGAAAATTATGTAGTATGATAGTAATATATTTTAGAAATAATAATTTTTTAAATTATTTAAAAGTTAAAGATATTAGAGTTGATTTACATCTCGTAATAAATTTTATATCATTACATCATTTATATTTGTAACATCATGTTAGAAAATTCTATTTTCTATTTGTTTTATATAGTTTGTCTTATTGTATTATTTTACTACATATAAACTAAAAATTTAAAATTTAAAAGATTCATGAAACTTATGTCCCATATCTAAAGCTTGTGTCTCACTTCATACTAAGTAAAACGACTCATCTCACGTCCGTCTTTTAAAACACCAATTATAAAGTTAGAATTAGAATGATCTTTCAACATCAATTTTCAATACTAAGATTAACGAGTAACACTTCACATCCTCATCATTAATAAGACTTGATAACCAAATAGACAATCTATTTTCATTCTCACATATGGAAAAGATTGTGACATAAATTTGGGGTCAAGGGAATTGATTGTTGCATAATGATTTTGTCCTTTTATGCTAATACTTTATATTCAATTATTATCTAAAAGAAGCATCCTGTCTTACCTTTGTTTTGAAAATATCATTTTGCGGTCCCTTTTTCTTAGTAAAGGTATCAAATTGGAGATGATGACTTTCTCTTTTTCCTCGTCCCTTGTGTTACTTTGATCTTTGTTAAATATACCTCTTAATCATCTTTATTCCATTTGGTTAATTATAATATTATGGTTTTTTTGTCTGAAATGAAAGCAAACTAATAGGAAAACTGGAAAAATATCACCTGCCTTAGTGGGTTATGACTTATGAGCAGAGCTAATCATCACTTAGTGCACCAACTACTACACTAATTATATTTGTTTAATAGTTGCTATTTTGCTTTTGTTATGCATCATTTTCAATTAATTTTATGTATGATTACTCGAATTTTAATAGTTAAAAGTCTTTGTATCTTGAAAGAATGACATTTTTTTTCCTTTTGATTATCAAAGAAGGTAACTTACTGCAATGACTATAAAGCACATAATGTAATCATGAGTAAAATAAGAAGTATTTTTCTAATCTGAATTCACTCTTAAATACTGACAAATTAACTTTTGAATTCTCCCATGAATAAGATATGTACCCTAATAATTGGTGTTTACCATCCACTGTCAATTTGTTTCTTAGGGTGTGTTCAAATAAAAAAGTGATTACATTTTACCCTAATAGATTTGGAATGGAGAAGTTGTTTTTCCCAATTTCTAAGAAATTTATGATGAAAATTGTACAATTCACAAATTTTAACCTATAGACATAATTTTCACAATTTTTAGTGTGTATTTTATGAGTTTAGTCAAACAAACTTGTTACTTTTGCATATATATATGTATGTATGTATGAAGAAACTCAATGTAATGTAGATGAAAAAGTTCATGATGGAGGACACGATATAATTCAGGAATGAATTTTGATTTAGTTGCGTTACACAAATTAGACTCATGAACAGTTCTTGAAGAAAACGACAAAATATGAACAAGCCAACAGAGTATTATAGTGGTCATATGAAGAGTCAGACATAATGACAAGCATAGAGTACTGAAGCAACCATATGAAGAGTTAAAAGTGGCCATGTAAAGAGTCAAACACAAGGACAGATATATAAATCAAAAATTTAATAAATCAAATCGAGTATAGGGCCTATTGCCATCTAAGAAATTTTCATTATGATGTCAATAATGAGAAATGACATCTTGATTAGCCTCATTTACCAAGCAAATCTTAGTTTGGTAGAGTAGAATTTGTACGGCAATCAGAATAGACCACAAGTAATTATGATTGGGCCCAATTGCTGGTCTGGAAACTTAGATAGTGATAGATTAATGGCCCGCTTAGATCAAAGGCTGAGGCCCAGAAGTTTGGCCCAATGACCCCTTTTTTATTTATTTTAAAAAAGTATCTGATGTTACAATTCCGTCTTAAGTAATTCTGTAAATTAATAGTCCACGATCATTTGAGTTCTAGCAGAACTTTCCTGATGAAGACAATTCAAAGTGCTAATGCTTATTTTCAAGTGGTGTGTCACTTTTCTGATGAAGACAATTACATAAAATGAACCCAAATTTGTGAAATCATTTATAAAAAAATGGCTCCAACCCAAATTATTTATCTTTTTACTTCACTTTTTTCTTTCGTATTTTGTGACTATTATATTCTGTGATGCTCCATCTGTACATTGATATCATAGCGATATCATATAGACTAAGCTTAATCCTTTTTAATACTCTATTAATACATATAAGTAGTATTTTGAATTCAACGGACCATAGGTCCCCTTTCTTCAAGTAAATTTGGGCATCAGTTTGGTAGAGTATCATTTGTACTACAATGAAAATAGACCATAAGTTGGTGATAGTTGGGCCAGAAACTGCTGTTTAGGCTAGACAGACAAAGTCAGGGCCTACTTAGATGGCGGCCCAGAATTTTGACCCAATCAAAATGAAAGAAAGACCAAATTTTTATTTTTTTATGAAATATTTATTATTTTTAAATATAATTTGTATTTATTTCATGATATATCATATGTAAAAATAATTTATTATATTAAAAGTAAATAATATATGCGTCACATTTATTTTAAATTAAAATTTTATATTATATGTTAAAAATATATTATGCAAATATATTAAAGAATTCACATATGTTTGAGATGTATTCTTCTTTATTATTTTTTAGTAAATAGTGCAACTTGTTTCTAGAGTTTAAATTAACCAAAAAGAATCTAATGTTAAATTATCCATTCCAAAGGGTCCCACAGTTCACCCTTCCAATGCATAATGTCAATGACCAATCACTTTCTGCCACGTTATATCAAAACTCCTCGCCGACTTAAGAATTCCTCGTTTTCATCAAGAAAAATTTAAAAGAAACATATCCAAATATTTATTTTAATTTTTAAAAACTTTATAATTTTTTATATAGTTATGAGTTAATGTGAGGGAAAAAAATTATAATTTCTCTATTTGCTAAAATAATTTTTTGTGATATAATGGTCAAATAAAATGAAACGAGTGAATTTAGAAGAAAAAAGAGAGACGAATAAATAAATTTGGATATTTGAGGGATAAAATGGGAAATAAGAAAAGATAAACCGACGTCCTTCGTCCACGACCCTTGATCCTCTTCTAGGACCAAATCACAGCTCCATCACATCGTCACGATTTCTGGAAAAACCCTAGGAGATACAACTCAATCTCTCGCGAGTTCAATCATTGATGGAGATCGCAGCGGCGGTGCCGCCGTCGAACGATGGTGCTGGCGATGGTGGAATTTCTCCGGCGGAGCGCTCCTCCGCCGATGCGATCAATTCGTCTTCATCGCCGTCTGCATCTTCTTCCTCGGGTTCGTCGACAGAGCAGTTGACGCGTAAGGATTTGAATTCTTTGGCCAGCAGGTACGATGACGACGAAGAAGAAGAGGACGTTTGTCGGATCTGTCGAAACCCTGGTGAAGCCGATAATCCCCTCCGGTATCCTTGTGCTTGTAGTGGTAGTATCAAGTATGTTCACCAAGATTGCTTACTTCAATGGCTTAATCACAGTAACGCTCGCCAATGCGAGGTTCGTTCCTTATGCGAACTTTGTTCATTTGCTTTATCTCTTTTCACCTCTCTCCATATTTTCTTGGTTTAGGTTAAGTGAAGTTTTCTTGTTGTCAAATGCCTATATTATTGGGTCTTCCTTGAAAAAGGTTTAAGCTTTTAATTAAGCTTCAGCTCGGGATTGGGTTTATTTTGCTCCTTTTAAAAGGGGATAAAAGATACAGAATACGAACCCTCAATCTCAAGCTAGTTTTGGTTATATGAATTTTCTCTATCGATTGAGCTCCCTTCACTTCGGTCATGTCTCTTTTAAGTTGAAGTTTGGGTTCTTTAAAAATGGAGCTAGCGAATGAGGTGAATTTGAGCTAGACAACATCAATTTAACGTGTGTGGGTGGTGACAGACTTGCTTGAAAAGGGAGTGGGTATGTTATTCTTTCTAGTTAAGTCTCAATAATATTACTCGCACGAGGCCTACCAAAGGATTCTTAATTTTCTGACGTGTTTTTCAATCATAATTGAAGCCGTTGCTTGCTGTTCTTTACCTCCTTCAAAGTAGAAATCGCCCATCAATTTTGTAAGCTCTTGTTGATGCAGCTCATAACTTAATTTTACTAGGTGAATAACTAGTAATTTTATGGTTTGCGTGTGGCTACAATTGATTTTTTACTTGATCAACACGATTCCTTCTCAAATTTTATGTTTTTTGGTCTACTTGCAATCTTCTTTTCTTGTAGATTTATCTCTTCTATTATAAGGTATAATCAGGATTTTCACATCGTTGACACACTTATGGTTCCTGTTGGAGCTTAAAGAAGGGCAATTTTTCTTCCATCTATAGATTGTGGGCTCATTCGTTTAGTTCATGTAAATACTGTTAAGAACTAATTGGGTGTGCGGCTTAGTCTTGATGGTATGCTTACATTGGATCCAACATTGATTGTGTATTAGAAATTTGTATAGAAACTATAAAGAATTTTAGGGTTAGATGACGTCAAATTATTGGATATTGAATGAAACAGGCCTATATGGACTGAAATGGATAATGATGATTCTTATAGCTGGGCTTATTTTGGGACTGATGCATAGATTTTCTTTGTGGTTTGTATTCATTAACTGAAGTTGTGATTCGAATTTTATAATTATGCTTATTAAATCAATATGATCAATGTATAACTGTATGACTTTTGGGAGTGCATGTGATTAGAGAATCACTTAGATGTAACACTGACCATAAATGATTCTTTTTCTATGAAGATTGACCATAAATGATTCTACAATAGATTGTGGTTGGATACTGCACCACATAATTAACATTGAAAAGTGCTTGTTGTGTTCTAATCTCACCTAAGGTGATCCCTCTATTGGTGGAATTTTACTGTTTTTTTTAAATATAATGTAGGTATGCAAACATGCATTCTCATTTTCGCCAGTTTATGCTGAGAACGCACCGGCTAGGCTTCCTTTTCAAGAGTTCATGGTTGGGATGGCAATGAAAGCCTGCCATGTCCTGCAATTTTTCCTACGTCTTAGCTTTGTGCTTTCTGTATGGCTGCTCATAATACCGTTCATTACATTCTGGATATGGCGGTTGGCTTTTGTTAGAAGTTTTGGAGAAGCTCATAGACTGTTCTTGGGTCACTTATCCACAACCATCATTCTTACCGACTGTCTGCATGGGTTTCTACTCTCTGCTAGCATTGTTTTCATCTTTCTTGGGGCAACTTCTTTGAGGGATTACTTCAGACATCTGCGCGAACTTGGGGGCCAGGAAGCTGACAGGGAAGATGATGGGGACAGAAATGCAGCCCGTGCTCCAAGAAGACCTGTTGCTCCTGCAAACAGAAATTTTGCTGCTGATGGAAATGAGGAAGATGCTAATGGTGCACAGGGAATTGCTGGAGCTGGTCAGATAATCCGGAGAAATGCAGAAAATGTTGCTGCTCGTTGGGAGATGCAGGCAGCACGACTTGAGGCTCATGTTGAACAGATGTTTGATGGTTTGGATGATGCTGATGGTGCAGAGGATGTACCTTTTGATGAGCTTGTTGGAATGCAGGGTCCTGTTTTTCATCTGGTTGAAAATGCATTTACCGTACGTTCTTGTTCTCACTTGTCACCTTTCTCATCCTAGACCTTTCTTTTAAAAAATGTGACAATTGCCGTCATTTAATATGTTTTTGTACTCTCTAAGCTTTTGTTCTGCAGAAGACTGTATTTTTCCTGATGTGTGTTTTTATTTCTCTGATTCTGTCCTCAAGCTGAACATGAGTCTGATATATGGTGATTTGCCATCTGTGCAGGTTCTTGCCAGTAATATGATATTTCTTGGAGTTGTGATTTTTGTTCCCTTTTCATTAGGACGAATTATACTCTATTATTTGTCTTGGCTTTTGTCCTCTGCAAGCAATCCAGTATTATCAACTGTTTTGCCACTTACTGAAACGGCACTTTCCTTGGCCAATATTACTTTGAAGAATGCGTGGACTGCTGTTGCGAATTTAACTCCTACTGCTAGTGAAGAGCACAGTTTGCTTGGTCAAGTCACTGAAATTTTGAAAGCAAATGCCACTGGATTGGGTGAGGCGGCAAACAATCTCAGCACAACAGTGTCGACTGATCTTCTGAAAGGATCATCTGTTGGAACATCCAGACTTTCAGATGTTACAACTCTTGCTGTGGGCTACATTTTTATATTTTCTCTAGTCTTTTTTTACCTTGGGATTGTTGCTTTAATCCGGTACACCAGGGGAGAGCCTTTGACACTGGGGAGATTCTATGGTATTGCTTCCATTGCAGAAACCATCCCCTCCCTCTTTAGACAATTTGTATCAGCTATGAGGCATCTGATGACTATGATTAAGGTTGCTTTCCTCCTCGTTATTGAACTGGGGGTTTTCCCTTTGATGTGTGGCTGGTGGCTGGATGTTTGCACCATTAGAATGTTTGGGAAGTCGATCACGCAAAGAGTGGAATTTTTTTCAGTGTCTCCATTGGCAAGCTCATTAGTTCATTGGGTTGTAGGGATCGTCTACATGCTTCAAATTAGTATCTTTGTTAGCCTTCTTCGAGGGGTAAAATTTTAATTAGACTTGCTCTGTTTTCCATCTCTATTTTGCTTATTCTTTTCTTTTTCTGATTTACCACTTCGTTTTGTAGGTCCTGCGTAATGGGGTGCTTTACTTTCTTCGAGATCCGGCAGATCCCAACTACAACCCGTTCCGTGATTTGATTGATGATCCTGTACATAAGCATGCTCGTCGAGTTCTTTTGTCAGTTGCTGTCTATGGAAGCTTAATAGTGATGCTCGTGTATCTGCCTGTCAAACTTGCCATGCGAATGGCTCCTTCTATTTTCCCGCTCGATATCTCGTAAGATTGTTTACTGCTCTATTCATATTGGTTTTGGTTTCCGTAATCATGTGGTATGTGGATTTGAGCTTTGAGCTGTCATCCTTTAGGGGGACTTACTGAACTGTTATTCTTTTCGCAGTGTATCTGATCCATTTACTGAAATACCTGCCGACATGCTTCTCTTCCAAATCTGTATTCCCTTTGCAATTGAGCATTTTAAGTTGCGCACAACAATCAAATCTCTGCTCCGGTATTGGTTTACTGCAGTGGGCTGGGCTCTTGGTCTAACTGATTTCTTACTGCCGCGACCTGAGGATAATGGTAGACAAGAGAATGGAAATGGTGACCAAGGAAGGCAGGACAGGTTTCAAGCCCCACCTGGTGTGCCAGATCGGGCCTTGGTTGGTTTCGCTCCTGATAACAGAGCTAGGCATGCAGCAGCTAGTTCCAACTTCGTAGAAGACTATGACACTGAAGAACAGGCCGATCCCGAGTAAGTTGAACAATGCGCCATGTTTGTTAGTCTTGTTTTTATTGCACAATGAACATAAGTCATTTCCAAATTGGGTCACTTCACTAATAATATGTTGAAAGCCAATTAGTGTAGATCTGCTTCAAGAGATGATGATGATCAGCTTTTAATTTTTATACTTTGTGAGGATAATAAGCAGTGTACCATGAGTTGATATATGGTGATTCTAAGATTGTATGGAAAACAATTTCCTGGAAAATGAATTGATTTCTAACTAATTTTTCATGTTTGGATGGTGAGTGCAAAATATTTTTTGGAAAATATTTTTTATTGTTTGGTTATTGAATGAAAATAGTTTTTGGAAAAAGACACTTATTTTTAGCTAGAGATAGGAGTGGGGGGGGAAAATAAAATTTTCTAAATGTTAAATTTTTTTCAAAAAGAAATTTTAATCTTATTTTATTTTTAAAAATAATATCTTTTTTTGGGAGGGGGGTTGTGGTAGGGATTGAAAAAAATCAATTTGAAACTAGATAAGAATTTTGAAAAATGTTTTCCTTAATTTTTGGAAGAAAGTAATTTTCCAAAACATTTAAGCCAACCAAATGTGAGAAAATTGGAACCATACATACCCCAAGTTCACCTCAAATAAACCTTAGCAAGAGTCTTATGTTGTTTCGAAACATCTTTAGCAGGTATGCCTTTGTGCTCCGTATTGTGCTGTTGCTAGTTGTGGCGTGGATGACTCTCCTACTTTTTAATTCTGCCCTCATAATCATACCGATTTCACTTGGACGCGCACTCTTCAATTCCCTCCCGTTGCTTCCAATAACACATGGAATCAAGTGCAATGGTATTGCTGTCAACCTAGCCCAAGTTGGTTTTTGTTCTTCACCTCACCCAAAAAAAATGCTGACCTTTTGTTGCTTTTACTTCTCAGATTTGTATGCATTTGTAATTGGAAGTTATGCCATTTGGACTGCCATTGCTGGAGTGAGATACTCAATTGATCAAGTTAGAACTAGGAGGGTTGCAGCTTTGGTGAACCAAATATGGAAATGGTGTGTCATTGTTCTGAAGAGTTCTGCACTGTTGTCAATATGGGTAATGGCACCTTTCGTTTTGATTCAGTACTTGCACGTTAACTTTTTACCGTACTGTTAATTTGTTTGCTGATTCTCTTTTCAGATCTTCATTATTCCTGTGTTAATTGGACTGCTTTTTGAACTTCTGGTCATTGTGCCAATGCGAGTCCCCATTGATGAAAGTCCAGTCTTCCTTCTTTATCAAGATTGGGCTTTAGGACTAATCTTTCTAAAGATCTGGACCAGGCTGGTAAGTGCCTTAATAGTTTATTACATCATTATGAGCTTTTGGCTTTACCTGTTTATAAGACTGGCGTGGGGGTTTGTATCTCTTGCTGTTGCATGCTTTTTGTCCAGAGCATTTCCTTTGCCTTTTGTTATATCTTGTATCCTTTTCAGAAAAACTTTTCTGGGTGGGGCTGTTAATTCATGGGTGATTTGCATCTTTTCCCCTATGATTTCTGCATATAGTTCATTTAAATTACACTGTAGAGCAGGATTTTAGATTTTACTTTGCTCATATATGACATATTCATTCTCTGGGACCTCCTATTCCTCCATGTTTAAGATCAAAACATAATTTGGTTGAGCTTCTTGTGAGAATGCCCAGATGTTGACAGCCCAAAGCTGTTTGATAACAATCATTCACCCCAGAAGCAATAACAAGAATTTTCTAGTGGAACATCTTTAAGAATCCATGCAGAGACTGTTCACTAATAGGGATGGTGTCATTTGGCGTCCAAGTATCCCCTTCCTGCCTAAATGCAAACTAGTTACTTCACATTGTTGTATCCTATATATACTCCACCAGTTTCTTAACTTGACTTGTGCAAAACAGGTTATGCTAGATCATATGATGCCACTGGTGGATGAGAGCTGGCGACTGAAATTTGAGAGAGTGAGGGAAAATGGTTTCTCTAGGTTGCAAGGCTTTTGGGTGCTTCGGGAGATAGTCCTTCCCATCATCATGAAGCTTCTTACGGCATTGTGTGTTCCATATGTTTTGGCCAGGGGTGTGTTCCCAATATTTGGATACCCTTTGCTTGTGAACTCTGTGGTTTACCGATTTGCTTGGCTTGGCTGCCTAGGCTTCAGTCTCTTCTGTTTCTGTGCAAAGCGTTTCCATGTATGGTTAACCAATCTCCACAATTCTATACGTGATGACCGCTATTTGGTTGGTCGTAGACTTCATAATTTTGGGGAAGAAGTAGTTGAAAGGCAAAATGTAGCAGAGGTGGCCAGAGAGGGGGAGATCCCTGTACTGAATGGGGATGTCGAGGAGGTTGCTGATGTAGGACTAAGACACAGGCGTGGTATTATGCAAGATGCTTGAAATCTGTACAAGTCATGATCCTCAGCTGCTCAATAAGGTTTATGTAGGTGGAGGACTGAGGGTAGGCCGAACAAATTGCAAATGGATTATTATTTTGCTTTTCAGAGGTAGAGAACCGAATTTGTATTAGTTCCCAGCAGTTCGTCTATCAGTAAAATTTACTACTTGTGAATATGTACTCTTTTAACTCTGTGCTGACATAATTAGTGAGTCAATTTTTCAGGGAAGTCTAGTCTGTCTCAAGTCAATTATTTTTCTGTTTTTTATTTTATTTTTGTTGTTGCTGGTGTTTGGTAGGGTTCCCTCTCACTTCCCAAGCGGCAAAGATGTGTTGCTTCGTAGTTGAATTTAACCAAAGGAATTTGGGAGCAAAGATAACCATGAGGTCATTCGAATTTATTTGATAGTTACTACTAAACTATAATTTTGTAACAAGAAGGTACTAACTTATAAAAAAAAACTATCGTCATTTCCCATTTGCTTCTGCCATTAAAATGCAGCTTGCTTCTGCCATTAGACTATCATATTATACTAGAAATTGAAAAATGGCAGTTGCACGTACATGAACCTGACAACCCCCGAGGATGTAATCAAATTCGTTACTACTCCCACATCACTAAGCATGTTTAGTGCAGCTCATGCAACCAATGCGCATGCCAACGTATCACACACAAACAAAACATAACCAAATAAATAATCTGAAGTAAACAAAAAGAATCCATAAATAAAACTACCAGCGCAAAGGTTCTGATAAACCAGCAGCTGTCCAACAAACTCTAAAATAAACCAAATGCAACCAAACAATATCTGATAGTCAAGCATTTGAGTCTAGGAAACTTTCTTATGAGAAGTCCAGAGATTTTCCAGGGGAAGAAAATCCAGAACAAAAATCACACTAGAAACGAACAAATATTTGATGACACACATGGGATATCTTTGAACTTAGGAAACCAGACCATCATTCAGTGACAATGAAGCCAACTGATCAGCGGTATTACCGGTCTGCTGCTGAGAAACATTCCTCAGAACGTCCATCGCCTCTGCGACCTTGGCTTTCAGGGCTTCAGGAGACTCAAGCAAGTGCAATACCTCTGTCTGGTCCATCTCCAGAAGCATGCCAGTTACCTTTGCTGCTGTTTCTGGTTCAAGTTGTTCGACTAAGGGGTACAGATTTTCACCTAGCATCTGCAGACAAATCACAACAATCATCCAAAGGGGAAAGCAAAGCATGGTCAACACTCACAAGATTCAACATCTATATAATTCTGTTGGTATTTAGATGTTCAGAACAAGTTACATAGGATTGGATGCACCTCTTCTTTATAGGTTTTACTTAAAATGAGAGAGAGAGAGAGAGAGGGGGGGCGGCGTCACGAAAAATTCATCGAGAAATCTGTTATCATCCTCCAAAAGTAAAGTGCTTTATAGGAACCAAACCCATCCACAAGTAGAACCAAAACTGGATTAACATTTGAAGTTATCACCCTCTTGAACTATTTCAGTTTAATAGGAAAAATTAGTTCAGATATCACAAAAGCAAGGGGTTAAAAGGTTAATTGGAGAAAGAGCTTGACGTTCCCAATTGATGAAGTTCCAAATAGTCCAATTCTAGCTCGTAGCTTAGGTTGTGAAGCAGGACACTACCTACCCAAATAATTGGGACTATCCCAGGGAGCTAATACAAAGCTGCCTGCAGAAATTTGAGAAGGGGTACTCGACAAATGTGAAAGGAAATGGCCAAGAAACAGAGCAGACCAGCACTTCCTACTCTCGGAAACAGATTTGGAAAGATCAAAGCACCGCTCAAAGTTTAGTTTTTCATGGCTAGTAATTAGAAAACTTAGCCTCACACAGGAAATTCTTCAGAGAAGAAGCTGCAGTGCTGCACAGTCCTAGATGATTCCTATGCCAATAGGAAGCAGAAAACAATGACCCCATTTACTCTGCACTGTGTTATTACTAGACAACTCTGGCAACTCTTTGTAGCACGAGCTGAAAGTACGTGGATGATGCCCAAGGACACTTTTTGGCATGATATGAAAATGGAACAGTATGAGAGGAAGAACGTGTCATGAGGAATGGTGGAAGATTGTTTCAGCTTGCATATGGTGGGCAATATGGAAGGAGAGGAATGCAAGATGTGTTGGGGGCAAGAACCACTTTTGTATGTTTTGTGTAAAGAAAATTTGTAGATGATGCAGAATCATTGATAGACCTTTTTCTTCCTTGTAAGACTATTGGGGGTTTGTACTTGTAAATATTAAATTTCGGCCCTGATTTGGGTGCTGATGAATAACATTTACCATCCTTAAGAAAAAAGCTAGGGGTTAAAAGGTGAAACTTTTTCAGATGTTTAGTATTTCAACTGTAAAATCTTTGGTTCCCTACCCCTTCCAATATAATTTGTTTTTTGACCAAGAACTCTCTTTAATTCATATCCAAGGAGGAAACTCAAGCTGTGATGAAACAGGAAAACAGAAGAGGACAATTCCTTCCATGTTCACGGAAATCAGCTTTAGCTCTTATAGAAGGCGAATTCCATGTTCACGGAAATCAGCTTTAGCTCTTATAGAAGGCGAATCATACCGTCCTTTGCTCTGTTGGAGAAGCATTAGCCAGAGCAGTAGCCAAAGCCCCTACAGGAATTGGTTGAGCAATTCCTGCTTCACGCACAGGCATGCCACCCATATCGTATGGGACAGAAAACATGCCACCACCTACTCCTGGAAAGCCAACATCAGGAAGGCCACGTCCTCCTGGAGGATATCGATATCCACGGCCCCTCGGAAACATCTGACAAGAAATCAAATCTGAGCACCTCTATAAAACAAGTCATACAGATGAAAACAGAATTTGCCACAAACCTGTTGCTGCATCAACGGAACTGGCTGCTGTCCTTGCTGCAACGGAACAGCACCTCCACGTCGGCCACCAGGACGTTGGCCTTGCTGCCCCTGCTGAACCATGGGCATAAAGAAATTCGGCATAGGCCCCCCACCAGGCCTCATTCCAGGCACAAGTTGCTGCTGATATCCAAAACCAGCCTAACAAGTAAAAGAGAAGTAGATGAGCACAATTCAATTTTATCAGCAATACCTCAAATCCTAAATTATCTCGGGAAAACAGTTCCAGTTGGTCATAAATCCTCAATAACTCAACGAAAGGCAATATTTTAAATGTGATTTGACTACAAGCAAATGAACACAAGAACAATAAATTTCTTTCATTCTATCATCTCTTTGAAATGTTCTCTCTTCATCTTTAACTTCTACTCTTTTTACATCACCATCCAAGACTATTGAATTGCAAAATGATAGGACCAGGCATCAGCAACTAATCAATGCTTACCACCTAATACACCTCCTACTCACAGTAGAAATTTCAGTCATCTGAGCCATTGACTTGAAAGGCTTAGTAAATATCCATGACAAAAGACATCAAGCAATATCCAAACAACCACTTCCAAATGATGTCGGAATATATGTTTAATTTAGTAGAAAGTCAAGTATCAGCATGACATAAATCGCATCAAAAATATTGTGCTTCAAAAAAATTTATAGAGGAGCCTGAAAGCTCTCATTATAAAAAGAGGAATTTTAAACACATATAAATTTTGCGTCCTTCAGAAAATTTTATAGAGGAGCTTGAGAGCTTTCAATATAAAATGAGGAATTTTAAACACACATCCTCTAATCTCAACAATATCCATCACACAAGGTGCCAACTTCAAGTACAGAAAAGCAGGACATAACATCTGAGACTATTTGTCAGTTAGCAAAAAATTGAGAACTGCTCATCAACATTGGAAACTAGAAACAGAAAAAGAACTACACTACATTTCACAAGTTATTAAGTTGCGAGAGAATTAAAACCAGATATCCACAACGATTATTACTTGTGGGGGGAGCATGGCTGGTTGTGGCTGGCCATAGAATATTTGTTGACCTAGACCAGGACCGCCAGGAGGGTACATAGGCATTCGAGGCGCAACTGAAGATGCTATTCCAATTGGACGCATCTGCGAAAACTGAGCCTACATTTTCAAACAACGAAAATACCATGCATTAGTAAAACCATGTAAAGGATTTTGAGTAAATAATGGTTAAGTTGGTAAATGCCTTCTAAATCAATATATCTAGCAAGCATGCAGCAGAGCTTCTATTCAAAAGAGGCAAGATAACATATAGCCACGATGGTGATACATGGGAGGGTAGATATTCTACACGATTAGAAGATTTAAACTCACCATCAAGTTATTATCTTTTTTCTTTTATTTGGAAAAGGACACTTTTGGTTCCTCAATATATCTAGCAGTCGTGGAGCAGAGCTTATATTCAAGAGGCAAGATAACATGACTGTCACTACAGCGATATATGGGAGGGTAGAATAGCTACATGATTAGAGGATTTATATTCACCATCAAGTCATCATCCCCCCCTTTTTTTTTTTTTTTGGGGGGGGGGGGGGGGGGGGGGGGCGCTGTCGGCCCGGGGGGTCGGGGGCCCTCGCCCCCGCGCCGAACGAACAGCCCCTTTTCTTTTTTTTTTGTCCCCCCCTCTGGTGA
>JAOTQR010000001.1:34762613-34772985 GCA_025774065.1 Solanum ossicruentum | reverse complement strand
TTGACTATGTGACCTAGAGGCGAGAAGAAAGGCGAGCGAGATCGAGAGGGGGGGGGGGGAGAGAGACGAATTATGTATGTATATTTGTCAATATATGCATAGTGCCTAATAATTGTATATGTTAACTAATATACATATGTATTTGTATATCTGACAAGCGATATTGAGAGAGAAAGGAGAGAGGTGAGCGAGAGATAACAGAGAGTGGGGAGAGACAAATTTTATACGTATATATATCGAATTGACTATGTATAGCTGTTAAAATAATTTTATATATGCAGTTAGTATACATATATAATTATATATCTGATATGAAATTAGAGAGAGATGTGAGAGGAGAGAAGAGAGAGAAGAGAGAAAATAACTACAAAACTCTAACTATAACTATAAATTATAATTTTTTTCAAGGGCAAATTAACCGAGAGATGCTTCACTTAAATAATTACAAAAAAAGCCTTTATTGTATAGATATGTATACTTAGTATATATTTGTGTATCATAAAATATATTTGGTGTATAACTCATGTATAAGTAATATACATTATATAGTAACGTATATCTTTGATAATTCTTGACAAACTATATTATATAGTTATGTATAGTTTCGCTTATTTAGGACTATTTTTTATATAAATAAAACATGAACTACTTTTTCTGTAAATTATTTACTTTTTCTTTTTATGTATATGTAATTTCCCCCTTTTTCAAACTATACTTTATAATGTAAATATATATCATATGTTTATCTAGGTATGTTATTTGTTGTAAAATTTAATAATACTCCAGTACTTGCTGCATATTGATATAAAACCTCCCATTTTATTGGAAAATCTAGTACTCTCCTCTTTTAAAAAAAGAATAATTTAGTTTGATTTGATATGAAATTTTAAAAAATTAAAAATTTATAGTTTTGTAGTTCTAAATTAAAATTATTTCAAATATATCAAAATATCCTTCAATAATGTACTTTAAACATATCATATAAAAATTAAAATTAAAATATTATAAAAAATAAAATATTATAAAAAATAAAATCATTATTTTTAAATAAACTAAAAAAAAAACTCTATCTTTTTTTTTTTAATAAAAGGGAGCGAGTAAATGAAATGGGTATGTTACTCCTAATTTCAACCGACCCACTTGGCGGTTTGCGATAACGGTCACCCTCTCGTAGTCACGGCGTTTATGAGAAAAGTAAAGGAAAGCTTCACACGCAATGCTTTTTATTCCGCTGTCGAGAAGTGACTCTTCTTTCCTCACGATTCTTTTCCTTCTTTCACATTAATTAAGCATAACAAACACGATTTCCGCGCAATATTTTCTCTTTGAATAAATCAGATCAACTATTCTGCAACACCAAATTTTGTATTCTTCAATTTCAATGGAGTCTCGTCTCAATTTCAATTCAATATCTCCGATTTGCGTCCTTAATTATCGCCTTTTCCCGTCCACGCTCTCTTGCTCGGCCCGTCCTCTTACAGGAGATCCATCCGTTGCTAAATCTCGCCGATGTTTGCCTCAACGGAAACTTTCTCGATCTCCACCTCCGGCGTCTCTTCCTTCAACCTCCGCTAATGCTGCTGCTAGTTCTTCAAATTCTCAGCCTGTAAGCGAAGCCTTACTTTTTCGTTTATTTTTTCCGTTCTTAGTTATGTTTCAGATTTACGCAAGAGAATGTCTTCGTTTTGGCCACAGAAGGTTATATCAGACGCGTTTATTGTAAATATAAACGGAAATTTTCTGAGTAACTTGAGTTAACTCTCTGCTACTATACCTGGTTTCCCGAGAACATAGTTATACGAAAACCACCGGCTCTATCCCAATTTGTGTGATATATTGGAATTTCGGAAGTAAATCAAGCTTTTCTTTGATTAAAATGCTTCTTAAATATTTTAAGTTGCTTTTTATCTAGTTTTCAAATATGTAAATTTGATTTCAAAAAACTTAAAACCTTCTATGTTTGTATCCGCTATCAAAGTTTAGAAGTTAAAATCTCGAAATTCCTATCCCGGCATCTAAGTTTGAATCTCGGAAGTCCAATCATGCCACATAAATTGGCAAAAGAGGAGTATATTAGGTAATATTAACCATGGCATTTGAGTACTGTGAATAACAACAATTAACACTTGCAACACTCACATAGTATGACTTAATATGCTGCATCACATGTCTAGCTTTATTTCCAACAGTAAACGCTTCCAACACTCGTACTATGATTTGGTATGCTGCTCCATATGTTTAGCTTTTTCATTATAACCAAATGCTCTTTTTTTCCCTTTAAACTGAGTAGCAGCAGCAATTCCAACTTTATATTTTTCTCATTGATATATACAAGAAGCTAAAATTTAACGCAATATCGAAACATCACATTACACATCAACATGTACAAAGGTGGTCATGAGCAGGAGGAAAGGGAGGTCAGGATATAGATAGAAGAACTGCTTTGATGCTAACCCATCCTTATTTTGCTAGTTCTTTTGGTAGGAGAAATTTCTCCAGTGTTGCGACTTGCTCAACCTTATGAATTCTTTTTCACTTCTCAGCCAAGAGATGGAGATTACTCAGTTGGTGACTTTATGACTAGGAAAGAAGATTTACATGTAGTAAAAACTACAACTAAAGTTGGTGAAGGTACTTCTGGATTTGCTTCCCGGTTTAAAGTTTAGAGACACATATGGAAATATCATTTTAATAAATTGAAGTGTAAACATGCTAATAATTCTGTTTTCCTTTATTTCTGCAATTTGATCTGCAGCCCTTGAGATGCTTGTGGAAAAAAGAGTTACTGGGCTTCCTGTAGTTGATGATGACTGGAACTTGGTAATTCCTCTTAATTTACTTCCATAATTTCTGGAAAGATGTATGTTAATAGCTTACATTATCCATATCTTTCAAGTGTGGGATGATGGGTATTTCTAGTTGTTTCACTGTATATTTTTTCTCTTTTCCTTCCGTTCTAACTTGTGCTTTGATGAAGTGATTATACTCTTGCAATGTTCGTAAATTGATCCCATGGGCTTGGGGAAAATGTCATTTTTCCTCCATGGTTGCATTAAGATATTCTGCAAACAAGTACAGTCTGATCTTTGTGGGTGTAATTGTGGGTGTAAAGTACAAACAAGGGATCGCCAATATGTGAAAGGTTTGGCCATCATTTTATGTCCTTATTTTAGGGCATAGGAAATCATCCTCACATTTGGCTTCTTCCATGAAAAGATGCGAGGGAAGTTTATTCCTGTAATTGAGACGATACCTTGTGCTAGGATGCCCTATACTGGGACAAGTGTAAGCTGAATGTTAACAATTCGCAACATGCAGTTTCATGTTAGCCACGTTGATAAAGAAACAATGAGCTGAGAGTGTGGGAGCAATTCTTCTGATTAGTCAATCCAGAAATGTCAATCTTCTATCATCTGTTCATTTTGAAAACATTTTTGCGGCTACTGGCTAATCAATTAATAAACATGTGTTTCCTTAAAACTAGGAAGGAGAGCTGCTGGCTGGTCCAATGGGAGTTCTGTTGTCTTCTGTGACTTGACTTTGGTATTGTTCAATCTGTTTAAGCAACTTAATCCTAGATAAAAAGTGAGAGATGTCTGGAGGCTCCCCGGTGAAAGACACTTCATTTATTACCTTAGTATTCGGACCTGGCTTCTCCGCTTCTCCCTGATTCCCTTCAAACAGGGGCCTTCCTGGTTTGTGAAATTCTATTGCTAATTGAAACTACAGGATATTATTATGATCATCAAAACAGTTTTGAGATGTTTTACTAGCTATTTTCTCAATGTGGCTTGCAAATATCTAGTTGCAATAATTGGAAGAGGACGGGTTTTAGGCTTGGGGTAAGAAACTTTGTGGTAGATTGGTAGGAAGGCAAGAGTTAGGGTGTGTATTTTTTTTTGTTGGGAGTGGGCTTGGAGAAATATATCCACGTTTAACTAGAAAAAATTTGAGTGAGACATGCAAATTTTACCTACCGATGCCAATGTCTGAATAGTAATTTAAATTAGTATGAGAGGCACTGTTTATCTACAATTCCGTCATCGTGCTAGGTTGAAAAGCCAATGCTGTAAAGCCATGTGAGATTATAGCTAAACTCCTCTAAGTCAAGAGTCCAAGTGAGATGTGATGTATGCACCTGTTGTCCGCTTTCTGATGGGTCCTAAGGGTACATGCTGTTTGTCTAAGTCAATTGATCACCTTTAAGTACAATTTCAGGCCGAGTTGCAGGTAAAATTATTTGCAAACAACAGGGTATTTGTAAGTGGCTAAGTGATGTTGCTGCTTTGATCCAATGAGATACAGGTTGTGTTGAGATTCAGGTTGTTGCAAGTATGTAATCATATACTGCAATATTGCAAAGAGAAAAAATGTCTTCTCTTGAAATCCATGCAGAGTGTAGATCATTAAAGAGTACAATGTGAGCAATACTTAATAGTAGGGATTAAGGTTCAGTCACGTTCGTACACTTACTGTAGGTCCATTATCTTTTAGGAGTCTTTTATTGTAGTAGCAGTAATTGTAGTATGATTTCTCTCATCATATATCTTAGACACTTGTCTTGCTAGTGACAGCTATCCTAATCGTTTTATTTTAAAATGAAATTCTCTCTCTCTCTCTCTCGCTCCCGTTATATACATATATGTACGTGTGTGTATATATATAATTTTAATTTTTTAAAAATTTAATAGTAAATGATCTCTAAGTTATAAATGCACTGATCGAAGATGCAACATTGCTGCAGGTTGGTGTTGTTTCTGATTATGACCTACTGGCACTTGATTCCATATCAGGTACGATTGAAGTGCTGAACAAATTTATACTTTTGCAACCTCATTACTCTTCTGTGAACTTTTCTCAAAATACTGTATTCTGGTGCAAAGTATGTTTCTAAGTGATGCTCATGAGCAATACTAGCGTAGACATGGTAGGGTAGCTTTCTTGACATGGAATCTGTAAATATCTCAATGTCACATTTTTCTCATTTTTAAAACCTCAAGGGAATAAATATCAAGGATAATATTTATACTTCTTAATTCTATTCACAAGATGAGCTGTCGAAGACTCAAAGTTCTCAAAGAGCTGTTGACTAGTATGAATAAAAAAGTTGTCTAAATAGGAGATAGGGATCCAGAAGCTTGTCAAGGATGATATTAGCCTATCCTGGTTGGGTCACATAACATTCTGCTGAGACTGCATGAGCGATATGTGACTTCTGAATTTCTGATGGGGCATGTAATATTAAACAAGCAAGGGTCTCTTCCTCTTGTTTTATGGGGAAAATCTAAATGTGGACAGATTTAGACAGGTCTTTTGGTGCCTTAGTTTTCAGGTGTTGCTGGTTTAAATATGATTGGAGTCCTGGGGAAGGGGCTGAGGTGAGTAACATTTACGTAGTTACCATCAAGGGTTGGTTGCTAAAGAAGCAAAGCTGTCGGATTTCTCTGTATTCTGGGGAATCTACTGTATGATTGCAATTCCCTCTACAGTTTCTACAAATAGAAGCATTATTTGAACACAATATTTACTTATAGATTAAATATTCCACAAACAACAAAAACAACAACATACCCAGTAGAATCCCAGTAAATATTCCACAGCTAGCTCTAAAATAGCTCCCAGAAGGTTCATCAGGAAGCTTTTGTAATCAAGATGTTCTTTTGCGTTAGATCTTTATTAAATGCATCAGCAGATGTTTTCTATAATCAGTTGACACCTGGCTTAATGATGATAGAGGTTCAGATCCAACATTGTTTGTAGTCTCGCTGAGCTACACCTTTTAAATTCAGCTGACAAATTTACTAAAGAAAAAAAATTGAAGGATATAACACACTTTTCACATGTGAATGAAAAGTGCATGCTGGATAGCTTATTTTGTTGTATGCCATTATCTACGTAAGGGTAGCAAATCTGTAATGTTTGTGCTGGGCTGCGGGCAATGAGATGTCCAATAAATCTTTTACCAGCTGTGAGGTGATGCCATGAAGCAAGCAAACTGTGAGAAGACTAGTGTTTGAGAGAGAAGTTAGCTTGATTATTCCCACAAACTATTGGGGTTTAAATAGGTAAGTTACATGTCCTAAAAAAGTAAGGAAATCAATATAAACCAATAGAAATCAGTACCTAATTAAAAGAGGAGTAAATCTAGGAGTAAATCAAGCTACGTACTAATTTACACATATACTATAGAATATTCCTAGGATTCTAGTGCTCCCTCTCAAGCTGGTGCATACAAATTATATATACCAAGCTGTTGTATATATAACTTGTTTTGGGACCGGAAAGAGACTTAGTGAATATGTCTGCAAGCTGATCACTTAACTGCACGAACTTTGTGATGATGTCTCCTAAGAATACCTTTTCTTTGACAAAATGACAATAAATTTCTATGTGTTTGGTCCTCTCTCAAAATATTGGATTTGATACAACGTGAAGTGCAACTTCATTATCGCACACAAGTTCCATTTCTTCCATATCTCCAAATTTCATTTCCTTTGGTAGTTGCTTGATCCATATGAGTTCACATGTTGCCATTGCCATAGCCCAATATTCTGCTTCTACATTAGATCTGGTAATCATACTTTGTTTATTATTTTTCCAAGACATCAAATTTCCCTCAACTTGGATGAAATATCTAGAAGTAGATCGACTATCAAAGGGTGACCCCGCCCAATCTGCATTTTAACATCCAATAATTTTCCCTCGTCCTCGGTGTTCATAAAGTATTCCTTCCCCAGAGTAGATTTTATGTATCAAAGAATATGAATAATTGAATTTCAGTAACTGTCACAAGAAGAATTCAAGAGTTGACTTACAATACTAATTGGGTATTTAATACCAGGTCGAATCATTGTGAGATAATTTTATTCAACTTTCCTACCAGTCTTCTATATCTCTTCCTGGATCACTAAGAGGCCCCCCCGACCTGATAGAAGCTTAACATTTGAATTCATTGGAGAACTAATAGGCCTACAATTTGTTATCCTCGTCTCTTCAAGAATATAAAGTGCATGCTTTCTTTGGCAATTTCTAATTTGGATTGAGCAACTTAAGTACCTCAATCGACCAAGATCCTTAGTCTGAAACTATTGAAAACGGTGATGTTTCAATTTGGTTATTTTCCTTATCATCATTACCTATAATAACTATGTCATCCACTGACACTACCAAATACATGCATAATCCCAGAGCCCAGTGACAATAGAACACAAAATGATCAGCTTCACTTCGTACTATGCCACACTCCTGAATAACCTTGTTAAACTTTTCAAACTATGCTCGAGGTAATTGCTTTAGGCCATAGAGTGTGCTCATCTTAGTCTACACACCATGTTACTAGACTCCCCCTAAACAAAAAAGCTAGGTGGTTGTTCCATATATACCTTATCTTTGAGATTTACATGAAGAAAGACATTTTTAATATTCAATTGATAGAGAGGCCAATGACGAACAACAACTATAGATAAAAAGAGATAGACTGAAGCAATCTTGGCCACAAGAAAGAAACTATCACCATAATCAGGATAAAAAAATCTATGTATAATTCTTAGCCACTAGTCGAGCTTTTAGGCAATCAATTTGTCCATTGGGGCCAACCTTCACTATATATATCCAACGACAACCAACTGTGGATTTATCCGGAGGTAGAGGAACAAGCTCCTGAGTACCATTAGAGTGTAAGGTAACCATATCCTCAATCATAGCTTGTTGCCAGCCTGGATGATAAAGAGCTTCACCTATCGGCTTAGGAATAGATACAGATGATAGTGATGAACAAAAGCAAAATGGTTCAATGTCAAACAATGATAGCTCAAACAAGAACATATAGGATGAGGATTATGAGTAGATCGATTATCTTTTTGAGTGGCAATGGCAGGACTCTTTATAGACAAGTCCTCACCAGGCGAGGATTCCGGTGGTAAGCATAAATCATCTGGATGTGGACGACAATGATAGGTCAACACCGGTAGAGGTGGAGAGGAGGATGGAGTTATAAGATATGACATAGAAGGATAGACTATGTTGGGATCCATAAAAAATGGAACTAGTAAAACCTTAAAAATGCTTAATTTATTCAGCAAAAGAGGATGTAAGGTAGGGATGACCTAAAAAAAAAAGTAACATCAGCGGACATAAGGCATCACTGGAGATCAGGTGAGAAGCATCAATATACCTTTTGTACCCTTGAATAGCCGAGAAAGACACATGTAAGAGCACGGGGAGCGAATTTGTCTTTTCCTGAAATGAGTATATGGACAAAGCATGTGCTCCCCAAGACACGTGGTGGAATAGAGAAGAGGGCAATCCCCCAAAAAATGAGAGAGTGTGGTACCTGATTTTAAACAGCAGAGAGGGCATAAGGTTAATCAAATAACAAGCGGTGAGCACTGCATCCCCCATAAGGTTAATCAAATAACAAGCGGTGAGGACTGCATCCCCCAAAAAATGCAATGGAACATTTGTTTGTATGAGAGGAGTGCATGTAATCTCAGTAATATGCCTATTTCTTCTCTTTGTGACCTTATTTGTTGAGCAGTGTTAGGACAAGGTTACTGGTGAAGGATTCCATGGGAACACATAAATTGTTTAAATTGAGAGGGTAAATGTTTGCGGACATTATCACTACAAAAAGTGTGAATAGAAACACCAGACTCATTTTTTCTTTATGCACAAAAGGTGTAGAAAATGGAAAATAATTTAGAAAGATCTTTCATAAAGAAGACCCAAGTGCTCCTTGGATAATCCTCAAGTAACAAAATACTTAAAAATCCATGTGAACTAACTCTACTAGGAGCCCAATATGAGAATGAACTAAATGAAAAACAGACTTTGCATGATTATTAGGACTACGTGAAAAAGTAGCTCGGGTGCGCTTTTCTAAATGACAGGACTCACAATCTAACTTAGAAGTTTCGGACAGGCTAAGTACTATCTTTTGAAGTTTTGGTAAACTAGGATGTCTCAATTGTCAATGGATTAAATTTGGAGAGGAGGAGACTGAATAACTGTATTGGATTTGTGAGAATTGAGATGATAAGTCCATCTGACTCATGCCTTTTGCTAATTATCCTTCCCGTATTAAGATCCTCTATAACAAAGAAGTCATTAAAGAATGAGACAAAACAATTGAAAGCCTTAGCCAAATGACTTATTGACAGGAGGCTAAAGAGACAACCAGAGACAAAAGAACATTATTTAGAGTCAAGGAAGGCAAGAGATTGGCTTGACCGACTCCGGTTGCCATGGTCTGAGAACCATTAGCTAATGTAATACTGGAAAGGACTGAGAATAAGTAATATTAGACAATAAAGATTTGTTACCAAAAATATGATTAGAAGCACCAGAGTCCATGACCCAAAGGCCAAGTGTAGTGGGCTGTGAGATACAGGCAACAGGATTAACAATCTGGGCAACACAAGCTGTTGATGAAGATTTCTGCTTGCTTACTTGATATTGTAGATAGTCATTGTATTCTACCTCAGACAAAACGAACACTTGATTGGTGCTAAAGTCCAGAGATTTAGTGCTTAACATATCAGATCCGAGAGACATGAAAAAACAGATCTAAAAGTGTCCAAAAATAAAGTAAATTCTAGGAAAAAAACTACAGAACTGATGAACAGATCTGGAAAGCTGGAAAAGTGTTTGTTGTCTAATCCTTTGGGGTAGCCCAGTGGTTTGAGCTTGGGACTTCCATGTTGGAGGTCTCAAGTTCGAAAGTCCTTGACAGAAGGCAAGGGCTGCGTTCTGGGTTGAACTCGTCGTACTGGACATGCCTAGTAGGGGTTACCTCTCCCGTGTGGTTTGCGAGTTATTGTATAGGAAGGGGGTTTGTGTGCATTCAAAGGGTAGCGGTTGCGGGTTACCCTTGTCGTTAAAAAAAAAAAAACTAGTTGCTGTCTCACCGAAGAAGTTACCAGGAAAAAAACTGCCGAAAAAATGGTTAGAGAACACCACACTGCGAGGATTTTGATCGTAATGATGGTGCTGATATATACACCATGCCCTTGGATAGTGTCAGAATTGCAGATAACTGGAGGTTTGCTCAAAAAATTCTCAGAAATTTTGTTCTCTTATTGTTCTTGTTTTTTCACTAAAGGAAGCTCTAATGCCATGTGAGAAAACAATAGTTTGAGAGAGAGCACAACTTGAGTATTCCCACAAGCTATTGGGGTTTAAGTAGCTAAGTTACTTGTCCTTGAAAAGGAAAGGAAATCAACACAAATCAGTATCTAACTACAACAACAACAACATTACCCCAATGCCTCAAAGGCCCCCGCCCATTGCGGGGTAAAGGGGGGTCGAATGTACGCAGCCTGACCCCTATGTTTAAAAACATAGCGCGACTGTTTCCGGATGACCCATGATGAGC
>JAOTQR010000001.1:34689673-34721482 GCA_025774065.1 Solanum ossicruentum | reverse complement strand
TTATTATTATTATTATTATTATTATTATTATTATTATTATTATTATTATTATTATTATTATTATTATTATTTTGCATGGGTTCTCATTCATCCCACATAAGATATGACATTTCTTTTAAATATACACATTCATTTCAGTAGATCGTATAACCCTATACATTTTCTATTTAATGTTGATAAGTATAATTACATTTTTGATGTGATTAATTTAACTAAATTCTCAAAACTATCCATAACCTAAACATGTAGGTTATATTATAGTAGATAGTATGAAATAGTAGTACCCATACCATGTAATATTATCTTGTCGATATTTACATTAATATTTTTAAACTATAATTTAATTTTAAAATTTATATATGAGCCTGCAATTCACATACTGATGAGTTGGACTAATTGTTTGCTAGCCCATAAAGAAAGGGGTCGAATTGACCCATTAAATTTCAAAACTTATAGGGACTAATTCGAATGGGAATGAACGAGCATGTAATAATAGCTAAAAACATCTGAATAAAAACAACAATTAACTTGGATAATTGTCATTCAACAACAATGAGAATGATCAGGATTTTCATAATCCTAGTAAAGTGAGGATAAGTAGGTCATTTAAAACTTTCACACAATTCACGAATGGCACGAAACTTGTAATTTCCCTATTTTAACGGAGGTGGATTCTATGTATATAGACTACATACCCCAAAATATCCTCAAATTCATTTTTTTCCTCTTTACCATTCCACCATTTTTCTTAAAAAATAATTAATTAAATTAAAATTACCCATTAATCACATTATTCTTGTTTGAGTTGTTTTCAACCTCTCTTCCTCCTCCCATACAAACCTGTTTCTCTATAAAGAGTCCTTACCATTCTCTGCAATACCCCCAGCCCAAAAATCAAAACAAAAACATGGCTTTTTTCAGGCCTTTCTTGTTCTTTATTCTTACATTCTTTGCCCTTTCATCTGCTCTTGACATGTCCATTATCAGTTACAATGAAAAGCATGGAGATTTAGGGACAACCCATCATCATCGTACAGATGATGAAGTTAAGGGGCTGTACGAATCTTGGATTGTTAAGCACGGAAAAAATTACAATGCCATTGGAGAAAAGGAGAAAAGATTTGAGATTTTTAAGGATAATCTAAAATTCATCGACGAGCAAAACGCTGAAACCCGACCATATAAACTTGGGTTGAATCGATTTTCTGATCTTACCAACGAGGAATATCGTGCCATGTTCGTGGGTGGACGGTTAGATAGAAAGACGAGGCTGTTGAAGAACCCTAAAAGCGAGCGTTACGCTTTTAAGGCCGGCGAAGAGTTGCCCGAATCCGTTGATTGGAGAGAGAAAGGCGCTGTTGCTCCCGTTAAAGACCAGGGCCAATGCGGTGAGTTTTTTTTCCTTCTTCTTCTTCTTTCAAATGAAGGAAAGCTCTGCTCTTTTATGGTAAACATGTATTCATTTACTTTCAATGGAGGGTTGACAAGAGTCTTGTTTAGGTCAAAAGTTTTGTTGACCTATTCTGTTCAAGACGGAGTCACATTCATCTAATCGTCCAAAACTTCTAACATAAATATTTTAATATACCAGAATTGGTGAACACGCTTATACAAAAAAAACCTCATCTATGTTTACGTATGAACACCCCGACAAAAATACTTGCTCCACCTCTGATTCTGCTGTATTTTCCGGTCAATGATATGTTATTAGGCATCTCTGATTTTTCTGGAAAAGTGTAAAATGAAAACTTAAATGATGCAGGACGTAGTATTCTCATATTCATAGATTTAAACAAGGTAATTTAAATATTTGAATCTTAAAATATTAGTCAAAGTTTTTCTAAGTTGGCTCTAAAAATAAAAAATATAACAATTAAAATGAAATGGAGAGAGTAATACTTACTCGGAAATGGAAATGGGAAAGCAAAACACTCCACTACCTATTCATGGCACCTCACTCTAATTGAAAAAATAAGTTATTGGTTTGTCTGCTAGTTAGTCTTCACGAAAATAAACAGCCAAAGCTGAGATGGAATTTTTATATGCAATGGATGCTAGTGTTCTCTCTCCCGTTACCATCGACAGGGTAAAAATAAAGAAGATATAGGTGTATTTTTTGTGCATACTCCATGTACATACTAGTAACAAAGCTTCTTTATACTTGCTAAGTTGTTTAAAGGGCAGATGTATGATACGGGTGCAATTAGAAAGCATTAGGTTTCTAAATCTGAATTTACCACAGTTTTTACTAAAGAAATTAAGCCTGAGCGATGAAGATATATATATTTAGATATACTAGGTGTTACTGTATAAATTTTTACCTAAGTCTCGTAGGTGTTTGTCGTTTAATCTATCTTTGATTAAAACGAAGCCCATATGTCAATTGAGCAGGCGAGATATCTGTATATCTGTGTCATGTATGGTCATCATTTTGACTGAAGTTGTTGATTTTTCTTATGAAGGGAGTTGTTGGGCATTCTCAACGGTTGGTGCTGTTGAAGGAATAAATCAAATTGTGACCGGAGAATTAATCACCTTATCAGAGCAAGAGCTTGTTGATTGTGACAGGAGTTATAATCAGGGCTGTAATGGTGGTCTCATGGACTACGCCTTTGAATTCATTAAAAACAACGGTGGCATTGATACTGAGGATGACTATCCTTACCGTGCTAGAGATGGTACTTGTGATTCAAACAGGGTATGTTAGAACATTCTTTCTGGAAAACATCCAAAATATTTTCCCAGTGTAAGTTTTATATATGCAAGTAATTGATGATCTGCTAACAAATGTTGGTCTTTTAGAAAAATGCCCGTGTTGTCTCCATCGATGGATATGAAGATGTTCCTGAAAATGATGAGAAGTCGTTGATGAAGGCACTGGCAAATCAACCAGTTAGTGTTGCTATTGAAGCTGGTGGCAGAGCTTTCCAGCACTACTCTTCGGTATGAGAACAATTATCTTAATGTACCCTTTTAATACGTGGGAGGATCAAGGGTATCGTTTAGTTCTGAAGATATATATTGTTTAAGCCTGACTCCCTGAACTTTAAATTCTGTAGTAGTTACTGCAGCTCTAGTATGCCTAATCTGCAAACACGGCTTCTTACGCCTTGTTTTTCTTCTTATAACTACTATACTCATTTTCACACTTTTTCCCCTTCAAATCATGCAGGGTGTTTTTACTGGATATTGTGGAACACAACTAGACCACGGTGTAGTTGTAGTTGGCTATGGAACAGAAAAGGGTTCAGATTACTGGATTGTGAGGAATTCATGGGGTCCTAACTGGGGAGAAAGTGGATACATTAGGCTCGAGCGCAATTATGCAAATAGTACTAATGGAAAGTGTGGAATTGCAATGGAGCCCTCTTACCCTATTAAGCATGGGGCGAATCCTCCTAATCCCGGTCCATCTCCACCTAGTCCTGTAACACCACCAGTCGTTTGCGACGAGTACTATAGCTGCCCTCAGGGTACGACTTGCTGCTGCATTTATAAGTATGGCGACTACTGTTTTGGCTGGGGATGCTGTCCTTACGAGTCTGCTACCTGCTGTGAGGACAACTATAGCTGCTGTCCACATGATTATCCTGTCTGTGATGTTAATGCTGGCACTTGTCTAATGGTAAGATTTTCCTCCCGCCTACTCACCTTACTCCCTCCGTCCCAAAATAGGTACCTTTTTTTTTCCTTTTCAAGAGTTTAGTATGACGAAAACATACATTTTCAAATGCTATAACTTGAACCCTCATTTCATGATTTTCATCGGTTTTATTAACCGCGAGGTCGCTCTTAAGGGTGCAAATTCAACTCTTTTTACCCTTTATGTTGCTCTTAGATAAAGAAAAATTCAAGATTATTTATCACCATATTGTTTTTACATGTGACAGAGCAAGGATAATCCATTGAAGGTAAAAGCATTGAAACGAAGTCCTGCTACTGCTAGAGTAAACTGGTCTGGGATGAAATCTAACAGGAAAGCTAGTTATGCTTGAGCAAATTTAGGAACTGGAGGTGAAAAAGGCTCATGTTTAGAAGAGCGGTTCAATGTTTGGCCTGTTTCTATATGTTGATTGGTTTAGTTAATAGGGTCCCCCCTTCTCCCCGTATAAATGTGTAAATATATCATCTTTAAATTTCTGAATAAAAATTTTAAGTATTGATTGACAATGTTTTTTTATATCTAGTATTTTTGAGATCGGAAACAACCTTTTTATCTCTATGAGGTACCACTACCTTATGAGGTATAAAAAAACTATTTTTGGAAGACCTTCGGCCTCTCAGCATTTTGTGCTTACTAAGCACACGTGTTGAAGAGTTTAGGTGTTCAATAGGAACCAATCTTAGTTGAGGTATCTAAGTGAAAAATGCAGATAAGTTTAGACGTCTATTGATGATTTAAGCGTTTTTAAAATTCTAGTTCTCTAACTATTTAACAGGATTAGCTTAAAGGAGCAAAATTGCATATACTATATTTACTATTTAACTTTGATTAAAGATTTAATGTGCTTAATCAAATAATATGAGAATATCAAAATTGAAATAAAGCAATAACTTAGGGACCAAAAAAGTTTTTTGTCCTATTTGTAAAGAATCATTGTTCACTACAAAGTACATGTGAATTTATATTATTAATTTAATTTAATCAAAGTTTTATCCTACTAAGTGGATAAGCTTTCTAATAAGACAATTATAATATATATACACACTCCCTTTTTCTTTACTGAAACATTTTCTCATGGATTATTGAATAAAATTTTACCATGTTCTATTATATCTGGAATAAAAATTACTATAAAAAGATTTTTTTAAATATACTTTAGGAAGATTAACAGTTTTTTCACTATAAATTTTTTTAATAAATTTTTGTTATTTTTTTGTATTAAAGAAATAGATATATATAGTCTTTTATAATAATCACAATAACATATTCAATGTAATTTCAGAAGTAAAGGTTTGAAGATAGATACACAAATATCATCACTATCATGCGGAAATAGAGAAAAGACCCTAAGCTTAAGTATAGCAAATTTCTGTACAGAGAATAAAAAAATATATAGCAACTTATTAGGGGAGCAATTCAAATCCTCCCAGAAAGGAATAGGAATAGAAAATACTGCCATAATTGAAATACAAGAAACGAAATAGATATTACAAGCAAGATTACAATAATAAATCTAGTAGTTTTGTCAGTAGGACAATGGATTAGGGCGATCCAATTCCGTTTGGAACGTTTTGTTAATAATGGAATGCAAAATTTGAATTAAAAAAAATCTAGTACAATAACAAAAATCAGCACATATAAACCCTCGGAAAGCAAGATAACATTCTGTTGTCTACTAATCTTCTACTCTAATATAATATTACGAGTCCTCCATATCCTTTTATCTAAAATCATGTCCTCGGTAACTCAAAATTGTGTCATATCCTACTTAATTGCCTTTTCTCAATGCTTTTTTGGCTTTTATTATTTGAATAAATAATAAAAAATAATCTTATAAAAATTTCTTGCACATTATTTCCAAATTCTTTGTAAAAAGATGTCCATATAGTAGTATTTTTACATATCTCAAGTTCTCATTTTCTCTTTCTTTTATTTTATTTTACTCCCTCCATCTTATTTTATATAGTACTGTTTAACTTGACACGATATTAAAAAAAGAAAGAAAACTTTTAAAATTTATGATCTAAAATTATTTATAGATATTTGTGTGATTAAAAATTATTTTATTAATGACAAAAAAAGTTTTTAAATTTTATTTTTAATTCTCATAAAATAATTTATTTTTTAAATATAATAAATTAAATAAAAAAAACATTGCATAAAATGAAGCAAAGTACGTCATAAAAAAGACAAATACTATCCGCAGTGAAGTGAAAGAGGTGGGAGCTTTTGGGAACAAAGTGCCAAATATCTGATGTTACGGAACGACGTAAAGAGGGCAGAAAATAAATAACTGAAAGTACAAGGGTCTCTCCATAAATATTGCAAAGTTTATTGGATTTGTTTTCGATCTGTCAAAAGAGTCTCCTTTCATCTTCACTCGAGACGAAATTAAGACGAATAAGCACACAAGTCGGAGACACAATACGCCGCCGTGCGAAACCGACCGCCGCCGTTGCCTCCGATTCCAAGCTCTTCTATTTTCAGACAAGTAGGAATATAATACGACGCCGTTTAGTACCTTCTCCAGTCACCCACTGCCGTTGCTGTTGCCTCTGATTCCCAGCTGTTCCACGTCTCTTCGCCGCCACCTGTTTTGAGTTAAGCATCTACATGTGCTTTATTGTATGTTTAATTTGTTACTCAGCACTTTTCAATTGCCTGAATATTTCGGATCCGTGAATTAGTTTGTCCGAATCGGTGGTTAAAATTAGGTTTGGATATTTTGATAGTTGGCTTGATAATAGTTTCCATATCACTGGTTGTTTCTCTATGTGGCAATTGAAATGTATTCTACTCACTCCATTGACTTTTATTTGTCCGCATTGAACTTTGCACATAGACAAATGATTAATATGAGTATTTTATCACAATACCATTTAATTGATGTACCCACCTAGGTCTTGGAAAATGATTTGGGAAACAATGTTCAAAGCTGAGGATAAAATAGGAAAGGATAGTTGTCTATTTTTGATTTGTTAAAAATGATAAATAAAGGTGAAATGGTAATTTTAGAATAGTGCTTAGAATAGTGCACAAGTAAAAGTGAATGCAAAGAGTAGCTTTTAGTGTATAGTGCTGATATTAATTGTATAGACAATACTCATTAATAGAATATAATTCCTATAAGATAAATGGATTGTTTGTGATATTGTTCTTATTTATATGCCTTAGAACTGAGAAAAGGGGTTTCTTGAATGGCCCATTACGGAAATCATGCTGTCAATGGTCACTGATCTAAGCTCGTGTATAATTGCACAGTGAGGGGTTTGTTGAACAATTCATATTCGGTCATGCGTTGTCGGGGGGCTGTGTGTGTAACATGAAGGGGTATATAATGGAAGGGGAATGGGATATGAGGCTCTTGAGTGGTGATGTGTGGAATGATTGCCCACAGGAGGAGATTTGATTTGCTTGACAAAGACATTATGTTCATAATATGTAAATTAATCAGGCTCTCATTGAATTATCTAAATTTCAAGAATGCAGGGAATAAAGGAGTAGTTTGGCCCTCGGGGAATCTCGGTTAACAAAAGAAAAGAAGAAAAAGGAATAGCGTAAGAGTAGTGAGGGTCTATCTAGAAATATGCATGCTAAGTAGAACTTATGTGAAGATAAAGAGTCAGTTCAGCATTTTTTTATTTTCCTGGTAACAGTTGAGTATTACAATCTTATTACTGAACATAAAAACTAATATAAGCCTTGCAAAATTATTGATTGACCTAGTGCAAAGTTTTTCTATATGAAGAGGATAGATGGACCGAAATATTGATTATCATCTAAGCTGACTTATTTCTGTGTTAAGTGAATTATTAAATTGCTGATGAGGTCAACTCAATTTCCAACCTTAACCTTTGTCATTGTAGATGTCCCCCATGCTGGTGCATGTATGCTTCTATACCAATCACTAGCACATATGCAGATAGCCATGAGCACAGATATATGCTCATGATGTGCATTGTGTATTTGTATAGAGAAGAATGCAGTGTGTTCTGATAGCTGGCTTTATATTTTGAATGTTTAATGTAATATATATTCATATGAAAATGTCAGTCCTCAATGGTATTTAATAAATGGATATTGACTTACTAAAAAATGTGCACATGCGTAATTGTTTGCATCTTTTTTTGTGTATCAACATGGGATTTTTATCTATGCAGCTTTTTGATGAGCCCTGCTTAAGCTGTGAGGTATTCCAGTCCATGTTTGCTGATATTCTGCCGTTGCAGTGAAGAAATTTGGCCCAGTGTAATGGATTCAGGATCTGCTGATGTATCAAATTCACAACCTGTTACAACATCAAATGTAGCAAGGTCTACTGCAGTGGAGTCTGCACCAGTTCAGTCAACAGAAGAGGCGCCTTCAAAGCTCTCTACTTCAGGCATCTCCTCATGGGCCAAAAATCTAAAAATTCCACAACCCTTCACTGGGTCCCAAGATGAACAATCATCCGGAAATGCTTCCAAATCAACCTTTGCTCGTTTCACTGGCGGGCTTGGAATGCGTCTGTCCCCTAAATCTCCCACAGAAGAACATTATGATGAAACATCAACATCGCCAACCAGTTTTATTGGATCATTCACCAAAGGATTGGTTGACACTTCAAAGAATGCAGTGAAGGCTGTGCAGGTCAAAGCGCGACATGTTGTATCCCAGAATAAGAGAAGATACCAAGTAAGCTTTTTATTTCTGTTAATGATTTTAAGTATTCTCTTCTCATTCATATTATTTTTTCCATATGAGGAGGTCATCAACTACTTGAATCACTTTAATATTGTTGTTGCCTCATCCTATTATGAAGAACCATTGTAGTTTGTATTCTTATAAGTTGATTGGTTTAATTCTACCACACTGGCTCGAACTTTTCAGTTTGAACAAAATGTTCTGAACACTTATTTTCTACCTTGCTATGTGAGTTGATTCACTGCTCTTTGGGTTGTTATCTGAGAGTTGATTCACTGCTCTTTGGGTTGTTGGAAGTTCGATGCAGCCTGCATTGACATGGACATGGTTTGCTTCTGAAAGAAAGTGTAATGTTATTTTATACGATCTTCAACTTATTTCGAAGGAATAATGCTGAGCTTCCCTTTATTGCAAGACATATGTGTGTAGCCTGTAGGTTAGAACATTGCCAACAATGTAATGAGATAATGCATATCTATGCCAGACTCAATACTTAGGAACCACTTACTCCACTCTTTTATGGCTCAGGATGCCATCACATATTTCTTGGTTGCCAATTGTAGAGATCATGGCTGTTGTTATATGCCCTTGTGTGAATTATTGATTGATGTTGTCCCTGAGGTGGATGATAGGTAATAAGGAAGATTGTTAATAAATTCAAGTGGTCTGGTGCCAACACAATGCGTTACCTGGAATATGGTGATCAGTTCCATTAAAGCTAAAAAACAATAAGATATGTTCTTTGAAATTAAAAGGACTTGCTTACCTCTGGTTGTGGCACCATGAACCCTCTAGGGATAGAACTTTCTTGGCAGGAGCTGGAGTACATCTTGATCTGTGCTATGAATATTAGCTTTCTTTATCATTTTGATTTTCGCGAGAATTTGTCTTGCACCTTAAAGTATCTTGCATTTACTTCTTAGATATTTCGTGTTTATATTATTGGAGATGTAATATAAATTTAAAAAATGAAATAATCCTCTCCAATGGGTTATCTGGAATACCGTAGTCATTTCTATTGAAGTTGACAGACAATAATATATGTTTATTTGAAATTAAAAGGACTTGATACCATGTTCATGGTAAGATTGAATCCTCTAGGGATAGAACTTTTTCGGCGGGAGCAGGAGTGCTTTCTTGATCATTTTGATTTTCACAAGGATTCTTCGCACCTTGAAGCGTTTTGCATTTACGTATTTAGATATTTCATGTTTATATTATTGCAGACCTAAAAATAAATAAAATGATTCCCTCTTTTATAGCCTAGGCTTTTCAGTTGAGATGGTCACATGATTCAATGTGGTATTGAGTAGGCAAAGAACTTAGATGTGAGTGTATGCGCTGCCTGTGACCACTTGCTTGGCCTATATCAGTCTCACACATGTGGAGACAGGGTGAAGAGCTATATAACCTAATTAAATAGAAACTTGTCCTTTATCTATGTGTTAATCTTTTATTGATGTAGTAGTCACACAATTTTGTATGAAAGACATCTTTATCTTCATATATTAACATGGTAGTATCCTTTTACTAGGAAGGAGGATTTGATTTAGACTTGACCTACATAACAGAGAATATAATTGCCATGGGCTTCCCTGCTGGTGACATGAGCTCTGGCCTTTTTGGCTATGTTGAGGTCAGGAAGCTTTATTCTTAATTGCTTGAAGTCGAATAGTTATCTTCTTATGGTCATTCTTACTTGAAATTTGATAATCAGGGGTTCTACAGAAACCACATGGAAGAAGTAATTAAATTCCTTGAAACTCATCATAAGGTAATAACTTCGATATCTTGTGTAAAGTCTCTTTCAATTTCATTTGGGCCAGTCTCTGGAAATCCACTTACCCTTCTATTTTATTGCTAAAATTTGAAATACTCTGTATATTCAATCACTTTGGTCTTGCAGGATAAATACAAAGTATACAATCTATGTGCTGAAAGATTGTATGATGCTTCTTTATTTGAAGGGAAGGTGTGTTTCCATTCTTTCATCAAGTTCTTTTATTTTTCCTGTTCACTTTCATTTGTATGTCACATCTAATTTGGTGAACATATCCCCTACCTTTTTTCTCATTGAATGCTACAGTGGAAATGAGAATTATAATTTTCTTCGAGGAAGAGGAGAATTATAATTTTTTTAAGGAAGATGAGAATTATAAATTACTTCACTCCAGTTGCATAAGCAACTATTCTAAACAACATATTCTCGATGGTTCAAGAAGTTCCAAAATGTTTCACATCCCGCATGTAAACTGACATGAGCAACTTGAATTCTGCTTAAAATATTACACCTTATTAGATTAACTTGTAGGTGCTAAGTTAACGTCCTTTTGTTTTTTCGTTTTGGTAGCTATTATCTCCCCCTTAGTGTCATTTGTGCTCAAAGTATAGCTAGACTAGGAGTTACATCAAGCACGAATACAATCAAGACCTCAAATACTCTAAAACTCAAATGATCAAGTAGTCAAACATTAACAATGGACATCAAACTCGGAATTTTGGAATAGGAATGGTACCTTCGACATCACCGTTAGTAGGCACGAATAGATGCGGGTGCTAGTATGACATGCAAATTTTGTCTTATTTCCAATTAGATTGTTGTGATATAGAAGGAAGATAATTGAGGGAGTGCATGCTGGTGGTGAACTTAGTAATTTTCTAATACACATTTGAGATCAATAAGGTAACTGTTTTCAATGGCTATTCCCAACTTTAATAATCAGCTTTTGGTAAATGATATGCCTGCTTTTCTTTGTTGAGATTTGAACTTAAGAATACCCACTTCATTGACCACTAGATGATTACTTACCATGTGTCCTAGCTTTGGTGAATAGAGTTGCCTAGTACTTGTTGCTGTGAGAAGTCTTAGGTATCCCGTGGAATTAGTCGAGGTGCATGAAAGCTAGCACTGAGACCATGTTATCAAAATAAAATAAAGTACATGCTTTTGGATGACTAGAATAGCAGCATACCCAACATAAACATAGTGGATGTTGGGGAGGTTCCTAAGCTAGTAGATAGTGCAACTTTTTGCAACATCTAAAATCTTTCCGTTAACAGACTTCTGTTGCTTAATGTTCAAATTTCTTAAAGACCAAAACTCTTTCCAAGTCCTTTCGATTTTCGGTTAGGTAAATTCCTGAAATTTATCTACTTATAGATGAAGACTTTAGCGCCTTATTGTTAGTCTAAACTTGATGCAAGTTGGTAAACGTATCTTTAAGTCATTTTATGTTTTTTAAATGAGGTATATTATATAGCTTCTGGGAAGGTGCTTTTCTTGTTGGCGACAAACCGATAACCGGTCAAAGTAGGCCCAGCAAACTATGCCAGACTGAAATAGTCAGCGTGATTTCCAGTTTTTTTCTTTCACGACGTAGAAATTGGTGACCCATGTAAGCAAGCCATAACTGATTAAGCCAACAAAGTTCCAGTCCCATAACTGTGTGATGCTAACTCTGAAGTTTCTTTATTCATTTTTCTTTTCATAACTCTGTCGAACAGGTTGCTAGTTTCCCATTTGATGATCACAATTGCCCTCCTATTCAACTCATCATATCGTTTTGTCAAAGTGCATACTCATGGTTGAAGGAGGATATCGAAAATGTTGTGGTTGTGCATTGTAAGGCGGGAATGGCAAGAACTGGTTTGATGATCTCTAGTCTTCTTCTTTACTTGAAGGTAGGGCATCCTCTTTTTTTCCGTCATTGGTTCATAAGTTATCAGACTGTTATGAAGTCTTATTGTTCTGTTTTAGACAGTTAAGTCATGGTCTTCTTGCAGTTCTTTCCTACAGCGGAGGAGTCTATGGATTACTACAATCAAAAAAGATGCGTAGATGGAAAAGGATTAGTCCTGCCGAGCCAGATTGTATGTTAAAATATAACTCTTTTTAAATCTCCACTCTTCCAATAGTGTACTGACAAGTGTAATGCCTTTTTGCTGCTAGAGATATGTCAAGTATTTTGAACGCATCTTAATGTACTTTAATGGAGAAAACCAGCCTGGGCGCAGGTGCATCCCTTGATCCTTCTTGCTTCAAATGCACCTTTATTCTGTTATAATTTTAAGAGTAGAGAAGTGTGGTCAATGAGAAAAAAAGATCTGAGTTTAGTCCTTGTCAACGACATTCTTACAGGTGCATGCTCAGAGGATTTCGTCTGCATAGATGCCCTTATTGGATAAGACCTTCTATCACAGTATCTGATCATAATGGTAATTGCATCCTTTTTCTAGATTATTAAATAAAACTATACTCCTAGAAAGAGACGGTCATGTCTAATGTCAATTCAGTAGATGATCTATCTATTAAATTTAACCTGACGTAATTGTAACAATTTACTTTGGCATTGAATAACTGGTACCCATATTGGAGTCTGAAAAGGCCGTCTGGACAAGTCGTGAGATGCCTACGTGTTACAAAGATGTGCCATGCGGAATTTTCCTAATATTGTGCTGATTGTGTGGAGTTCTATTTGCAATCCCTTCTAACATTATAATCTCTTCTGTGTGTTTCCTTCATGATGGTTTCTCATTGGTGGGTTATGTATCTGCAGGTGTGCTCTTTTCATCCAAAAAACATCCAAGAACCAAGGATCTATCGGTAGGTTTAGTTAATGTGTCATGTCATGCTGTGACATCCATAAACTGCTACATCATTGATATCCGTACTAGTATTAAATTCTTAATGAGGAGTTGAACCTGCAGTATTAATTTCTGATATTCAGGAGGTAGTAGTGTAGCTTATTTCTCTTTTATCCACATCTGTATACTTAAGGATGTTAAAAAGTAAGCCTTCTACTTTATACAACTTTATTTGTTGTGCTCAAAAGCATGTCCTTACAAAGGTATCACATATATTTATAATTGTTTAAGCTCAGTCTTTGTTTCTCTCATTATTATTGATATTATGTTTTTCTTTGCAGCCTGAGGATTTTTGGTTCAATGCACCAAAGAAAGGGGTAGTGGTTTTTGCTCTTCCAGGCGAGCCTGGCCTTGCAGAATTAGCTGGGGATTTCAAAATTCATTTTCATGACCGTCAAGGAGACTTTTACTGGTAAAATTATTAATATGAAGAGTTTGAAGGAAAATTGTCTACTGTCGTGCTTCATGAGCCACTAAGTCGTTTGAAATATCCTATGACCCTTAAATTCCCATTGTATCCCCTGGCAACTCTTGATACTTGTAAAAGAATATGATATTACCAGATTTCCCTTTCTTGTCCTGTATATAATGCACTATAGGTTGCTGAATTACATCCTTTATGGCTTTTGGAAAATGCTACAATAGGAATCATTCTGTGAAAAATTTACTGTGTGGCATCTTTTTCCTATCAGTCTAACTTGTTAACTATGGTTTCATTAATTTTCTTCTACTAGAGTACTCCCATAATGGAATAAAGTACTTGTCTATCAAAAGATGAAACTATTGACATATAGATGGATGAGTCAAGTGTATATTTATGTTAATGATTGGGCTGTGGAAATAAGTTTAAAGTTTTTGAGTCCTATATTTGTGACCCTGACAGTCCAAATTAGTCGAAATCCCAAATTGTCCAGCTTAGATATGTTGGTGCTTTTATGCACCTTTAAGCAGTAAAATTAACTTGAAGGTTAAGTGGAAAAAATAATCTGAAATAAGTTTTAGGGGAAAACGACGACATCACTCATCTACAAAAGCTTATTGTACTTCTATAGTAGGAGAAACGGAAGAACTGAGAGTTGTCAGTACATTTATGTGAAACCCCTGTTTAATTTACTAGACTAGATCCCCACTGCTTAGGCAAGACAGAGGAAGAAGCAAAGGCTCCTAATTTGGAACTCACGTCCTTCTTTTGATCTTTCAGTTGGCTGAATACAACAATGATAGAAAACAGGAAAGTCCTGTTGACAAGTGATCTTGATGGTTTTGACAAGGTAATGGCTGAGTCACCAGTAATTTCTTATCGATTCAGTGGATTTTTCAAAGATTAATGGCTGCAGGAGGAGCCATTTCTGTGTCCTATCAGAGAACTTTTAACACAATTTAGAGCACTCCTTTTATCTCACTAGTATATGCTGTCTTCATTTCGTGACTGTTATATGATGACCTTACTGTGCAGAGAAAATTACCATCACCTGGTTTCCAAGTGGAAGTAGTCCTTGCGGACTATGATGCTGCCTTTCCTGCTCGACCCCAATCAGAAACTGCCACCAAAGAATCAGCTGACAGTTCAAGTGCTAATCCTGTCCCTGTGTCTAATCCTGCTTCAGGCGGTGAGCCTGCTGATGGAAGTAGTGTGAACCAACAACCTGGGAACAATGACAAGGACGATGTGTTCTCAGATAATGAATCTGAGGAAACTGGAAAGTCAAAATCTGGACAAACTAAAGCTGCTTCTGAAGTTAGTGCTCCTGCAGATGCAAAAAACCCTGGATCCAAGAACAACAACGATTCGGATAAAATATCAAGCTTGACACATAAGACGGAACAAGTCTCATTGGGAGATACAAGCTCTGTACACAGCGAGCCCAAAAAAGACGCCTCAGTCGGAGCTACATCTAGTGTTGATGCCTCCAATCCGGCTGGAGGAGTGAGTGATTTCAAGGTCATGGCAGCTGATGCATCTGTTTTCTCATTTGCTGATGAAGAGGATTATGAAAGTGACTAAAGAGGTCTGGTGCGCGAATTCATGAAGATGTACATAATAGCTTACGGGTGCTAGGGTGTGGCTTGTTGGATTCTGTTCATTTCTATGTTGTCATTTTACTTGTTCATTAGTTGGATTTGATTATCAGTTTCACAAAGCTATGCCATAGATTACCTCGGATTGAAATTGTACTAAATTTGCATTACCGTTCTGAAAATACTAAATAGAACAATATTTAATGAACTTTACGCTGCTTTACATAGGCTTCGAGGCCTTTGGGGTGTATCAAAATACACTGATTTGAAGTTGCCAAAAATAATGTTGGCTGAACTGGCAAAGCTGGTGCTTTAATTGGTGTATTCTCATAGCAAAGAAGTGAGCCCAAATAAGCACATGATATACAGCTCAGAAATGTTATCTAATGTATTATCCAATGATTCATTATGAATTAACTTTTTCAACCTGCTAACCTGGACTTTTTAGCTCGGCTTTTCCTATCAGGACCAAACAGCAAGTATTTCGTTTCATTTAGTTTAAAACATTTTTTTCCAAGAGGAGGTAAATTGAAAAATATACATATTGGACAGAGAAATCAAGAAAGAGTCTAATTGATTTTTGAACTGTTCATCAAGAAATGGTCTAATTGTTTTGTTAAAAAGGAAAACACTACACTAGTACTTACCTTTTCTTTCATTTGTTTTTCTCATAGTTACATCATACAAACAGATGCTTGAGAGGTGTAACACTTTGTATTTTATATTTCCTTCGTCTTATTTTAGTTATCATAATTTTTATTTTTAAAATAAAATTATATAAAAAATCTAATTAATGTCATATTAATATGACAAACTTATAACTAATTGCATTTTTCTTATAAATTTTAAATATTTAAATTTTTATTTTAAAATATTAAAATAATTTAATCTCGAAAGTTATTCAAATAGATTTTAGAAAAATACAATCACAATTCGATATTACATACGAAATTTAGATTGTCTCAAATTCAGACTTTGTGCAGTGCACTCGGTTTTTCTGTTTCCTTGGCGGTGTTTTTCGTCATATCCGCCGCCTTAAAGTCTTGTATCAATTTCTGTCCAAATCAGTTGAAACAAAGAGGAAACTCACTCTTGTTTTCATTTCTATAAAATTCATCATATTTTTCAGATTAGTAATTAAATTGGACACCCAAGTCGTTGCTATTTCCATGTCAATGATATCTGGCATCCAAGGCCAACTTCTCGAGGTCACAGGTATTTGACAGACTTTCTTCTTTTCTGTATCATACAAAATGTATACATTACCCTTTATTCATTTCTTGGTGTTTGGAAAATCCTGCAGTGGTTTCTTGCAATAAATTGAAGGACACTGAATGGATTTCAAGGCAAGATCCATATGTTTGTCTTGAATATGGTAGCACCAAGTTTCGTACTCGTACCTGTACGGGTGAATTTTTATTTTCTAGAAAAAAAATCATTGTTTGTTCGTTTGTACGTATTATTGATTTGTTGTGGATTTAAATGTAGATGGTGGCAAAAACCCCACATTTCAAGAGAAATTTGTGTTTACACTCATTGAAGGATTGCAAGAGATTAATGTTGTGGTTTGGAATAGCAATACCCTTACTTATGATGATCATATTGGGAGCGGAAAGTAATTTTTTTTTTCTTCATCTGTTTCTTCATTATATTTTGTGTTTGTGTACTAATCTTTGTTCAATTTGCTGATTCTAGGATTCAATTGCAGAAAGTTCTCTCAATGGGATATGATGATACTGCTTGGCCAATTCAGACCAAGACTGGCAGGTAAAATTTTATAAGATTTTAGTTTAATGTAGCAAGAGGGATACATAGAGTTGAACATAGTAAATTAAGAATTTGTAAGATTTCCGTTGAATTGTTTGTCAGGAAATTTCTCGAAAGGGCAAGCGCGACATGTGTACAATGACTCACAACTTATAGTATTGTGATAAAAGTATCTTGTATACAGAGTGATGGTCAGTAGGTGTGTAGTATGGTTAGGTTGTTGTCTGAGAAAATGCAGAAAGCTTAGTATCTAGATGTCTTTTTAACTATAAACTGTGATCATGCACAAACCTTATAAGATTGATTTTTCCTAGCATAACAATGAAAAATCTATTGCTAACAATGCCTATTCTAAAGGAGCTGCATAACTTAAAGCCGAGAAGAGAAAACCCCAGAGCACCTACATTCTTAGCTATGGGCAATTAATCTAACGATGGAAGATCGTAGAAGCCCCTACATTACAGTGATCAAAAATAAGTATCCTTAAGTCATTGAAAAAATCCAAAGGATCTAAGACCACTTATGTAATTGCCTTAACTAATATGAGATGAATATTTTGTTGGCGCTACACCAAGGAAAGATTAACTTAATTATAGACTTGCAGAAAATAATTTCATCAGTCTTGCTGTTTGCCTATCCCAGATGATTAACTTAACGTTAGTAATTGTCGCTTGTGCCAAGGTCAAAGGATATAAGGGGCAATTAACATACTGTTTTGCTTTTTCAAGGCCTGCGAGATGGGAGTGGGTTAAGTTGGTTTGTATTCATTGAATCTAGAAATTCATTTTGGCCAATTGAACCTTCTCGAACGGTTTCTTTTCAAGAAACAAATAGTGTTGTGCCAAATAAACAGATGCCAATAAGAACAATTTGCCATCTTTGATAGTCGTCAATCATCAACCTTCTCTATTTTCTTTTATTTCTTGTTTTGAAGTTGACTTTATTAGAATTAAGGAAGATGTAATAAAATCTCCTTAAAAGGATATGAGAAGTCGACTGTTCTATTTTCATTGTAGGTAACTTCTTGCCACACCAAGTGCTACTCACTGTTTCATTATACCTTGCTGATTTTTATTTGTTGTTGCAGATAAGCTTGTATAGTTTCTGTTTATTACTACTTTGCATATGGTCCTACACCATAAACTATAAGGTTTAGCAACTTATAATGTGTTGTGTTCATCTTCTTCGAAATTTTTTAGAACGAGTGTGACTACAAAAACTTTTCATCCCCACCAGGTCATTGATCAGTCATTTTCACAAGGAGACATCTATCCCTGTAGACTTGCATTAAGTGTTTACGAAAAACAATGGCAGAGATGATAGTTTATATTGGGGAAAGGAATAACCTTTAGTCAGGTGCAGAGTTGTAGCTTATAGTTGAGGTTTGATATTTCTAGACTGTTGGAAAGAAATCTTAGTCACTTGTTAGGCCTTCAGTATTTGAGCTGAAGTCAACCCGAGGAATAAACTTTTTTCGGTGATCCATGGGACAATGACATAGCAGTGGTATCAGATTTTAAACACTTATTTTTATCAAGGTACATGAAATTATGCCTAAAATTCTGTCCATCACTACGAACCTTGTGATTAACAGAAACCTTCATGTCGATCTCTATAACTATCTATATAAGCAGTTGATTCAACTTTGAGATTCTCTAAATCTATTTGACAAAATTGTGTTCTATCTGCGGATATTTTTTGGTCATTTTGGTTTGGCTATCGAAGTTGTAATTTATTGAAGTCTCACCGCTTATCCTGGAGAGATATAAAAGGATTTGATGGATAGGAACAGAAGTATTGAGGCTTATTCCTTCTTCTACAGGCATGCGGGAGAGGTTCGGCTCATAATGTTCTATGCTAATGCCAATGTAAGTAGTACTGTGATCTATAGCGCCCCTCCCCTTTTCGTTCTGGTCCCGAGAGATCATCTCTCTTAAATATCCTTGACATGTTTTCTCTTTAAATTTCCAGAAGCTGGCAACAAGTTATGCTCCATCACCACAACCGCATACACCTATGTATTCCATTCCTCCTCCAGCAGCAGCTTATCAAACATCATCTCCATATCCTGCTTACCCGCCTCATTCAGCAGCGTATCCATCAACACCTTACCCTCCTCCTCAACCAACTGCTTACCCTCCAGTTTATCCACCAGCTTCAGCATATCCTCCCATGTCTTATCCACCACTTTCAGCATATCCTCCCTTGTCATATCCACCGCCAACACAGGACTACACCTGTCCTCCAGGTGACTATTCTTATAATACGTTGTATTTTCTTCTTTTTTCATCTTTCCTAACTTCTATATAAGGGCTGACTCTTCATCTTTATAACTTTAAATTAGGTCCATATCCAGGAACATATCCTCCACGACCTTACTGAAGCCACCTTCCTACATACTTGGGTGAAGAATGTGCACAAGCTGCTTACGGCCAAAAAAATGTGCATGCAAAGGTTTTCACTAACAGATTTCGCTTTGGCATTTCTGTTTTGTAAATTATCGAAAAATTCAGCGGTTGGATGACTTGTTTGTGATCATTTGTACTGAACTGTTCTCTATACAATCTCATGAAAGAGGTGAGTTTAGTTTATTCAATTCTTCGTCTTTATAAATAAATTGAGATCGGCTATATGAAATTCTGTTTTATTTCTCTGCATGAAGTGTCACATCATGTTGCATTTTGCAATAATCTTCTGAATAGACATATGAACTAGAAAACTCAATTGGTCGTTTTGACCAGTAAATCTTAAAAAGTCATAGATTCAACATTTCACTGTGTAAAGTTAATGAGGTGGCTTTCGGTGTTCCACTATAATTCTTTCAAGTGAATGTGGCTTCTAGTTGTGTCCCATAAAAATTATGTTAGCATACAATAGTCAACCTCACATGGTGCCTTTTACTTTTCACAACTGAAATCTGTGGAGGGTAGAATGTGCTCAAATCTTATCATTATTGTGTAGAGGTGTACATTAGTCTCGAGTGTAACAAATTCAAGTACAAAGCAGGTGAAAACAATATAAAAAATATAGCAATTAACCAAATGGGATAATTAAAACACATTAAACTATCGACAATTCAATATAAAAAATAAGGTGATAACAAGCACAAAAAAGCCAAACACTACATGAGATGATGGAGTAATAGCATGAGGTCCAGCCTATATTGTATTTGCTCATCTACGGACCAGTTATAAATACCTTTATATGTAGTGCGGAGATGCTTACATATAAAGTAGGTGAGCTTTGATGATCATAAATATTCAGTTGATATGTGTCACACATAACCAATATCTCTATAAGTTTTATAGGTACAGTGATACACTTTAATGATACAAAGTCAAATTGAAACAGTGTTTTAGTGCTAAATGAGGTTGAACAGGTATATAGAGATTTGGAAGAGATGAGAATTAATAGAATGAATATGGAATAGACGATTTGGTACGATATTTTTTTGGGGGGGGGGCCTATTTTGACTTTTGAAAAAATAATGATGTTTGAGTTGGGATCTTAGTGATTGCCAGGCATTATTACTGTTAATCTTAAAATTAATGATGCATTATAACCTTAATTAACACTATAAAATCAGCTGTGTGACTAATTCTCTCTCTCTCTTCTTTTACTTTCTTAGTTGGTTTAGGCTGGCCATTACCCCATTCTCTTAATTACAAATGCACCCCTTAATACGTACTTTTACCATTGCAAACAAGTTTTAGTGCAATAATGAGAATCATATATCAAAAAGGAAATTATTAAATGTTAGATTGATTCAACTAATCACATTTTCAAACTTCGTTTAATAAACTCTCGATTTAAACAACATACCCAGTGATATCCCACAAGTGGGGTCTGGAGAAGGTAGATCGTACGCAGACCTTATCGCTACCTCATAGAAGTAGAGAGGAAACTCTCGATTTAGATTAAAATAATATATATAATCATTTAGCAATTGACAGTTGAAAGTTTTTTTTTTCGTTTTTGTTTTAATGTTATTTTCTTAATCAATTGGTCATCATATCCCTCAAGTTGACTTTAGTTTTATCTTGAATGAGTGTTTTTTTTTTCAAAAAAAAAATGCTAATTTGTGGGTGATGCTTTTTGCTTCCATAATTATCAGTAGAGTATTATTTACCATTATTATGATTTTAATTTGTTAAAAATTTTAGGAAGGCAACAAAAGTTGCAGAGAGTACGTCAGAGTACTGACTGACAAAGACGAAATCATTTATGACTTTTGAACTAGACGAAGCCACAGCTAAATTACATTATTTACAATTTTACCTTATTTTAATTAATACTTGTGAGTACAAATTTTTTAATCTTGATTATAAGATCTACTTCCTCCCTTTAATATTACGTATCCACATTATTATATATCTATATCTATATGAGTAGAAGAGTATTAGTTAACAGATATATAGTGCAAACTTAATCAGAAATTTAACGAAGACACTAGTACTTTTAAATTTTATAGTTTTAAATATGTTATATCTTTCGTGACTGTAAATTTTAAAAATTATGATTTTAAAAATGTCATAACATTTGTGTTATTATAAGAAATTTTTATTAAGGATAAAGTTCGTACTTTTAAAATTCAACTAGAACAAAAACACTAATTCCTTCGCTCACAAAATAAATCATTTTTTTCTTAAACCAAAATAAATGGTGTTTTCAAAGCTCAAAGAGGTAATCAAGTTATTTTTTTTCCAAACGTTACGTTTCTCTAAAATTACAGCGCTAATTATTTTTATCTTTTAAGAAAATTGAAGCAAACAAAAGGGCATTATTATCTTTTGAAATTTTCTTCATGTCTCGAAATTTAAAATGTTTGAATTTTTTTTTTTAATATTTGTTCTTTCATTTATTAAAATTTTACATTTTCTAAGGAAAAAAAATTACTTTGCTTGCAGACCTATATTTATGATTTAATAAAGGATAATAATAAAAATATAATTCAAATTATGTTCTTAAATATTTTTCTTAATATATATATATATATATATTATCTCACAAATTAAGTTAACACGGAAAGAAAAGGATATGAAATAACTCTTCAATGATTAAATCAATTTTTTAAAGATATGTGACACTCTAAAATTTTCTTATTTTGGAGGGTAAAGAGCAATAAATTACTTCATTCGTTCTATTTTATGTAACACTTTTTCTTTTTTATTCGTCTTATCTTATTTAATTAAAAATAATTTATCATTAAAAATTTTTTAATCTTTAATAAAATAAATTTTAACCACACAAATATTTAAAAATCTTCCATTGATTTACTAACTTTGAAAGATGTGATTATTGTGGGAAAACCAAGACAGCCTAATTGGAACTTTGGAAGCTACTTTTTTGCCTATTTTCCTCTATTAAACTCTACAAAGTAGATTAGATACACTTAAAAATCAATCAAAAACCCCTCTTTAACCAGCATTATTTTAGACTCTTCTGTTTCCTCTATAATAAAGTGAAATCCTCTCTATCTATACCTATTCCATGTTTCATGGAATATCTATCCACAAATTATTCACAATAAATTTAAATTTATGTACATCATTATAAATAAAAATTTTATAATAAAGTAAATAATATTGCACCATATATGTTTTTCCCACCAGAAATTAAAGCAACTCCAAAGTATTTTTCATGAGAATATAGTACTAAAGTATTTCCAATTTTGGCAAAAATTACTATTCTCATAGAAAGGACATATCTTTAACGTTGAATGGTTCAATATGGTTGAAGAAGTAATATTTTATTTGAAAAATAAAAATAGACACGTATATATGTGACACTCATATTAAACACTATTTTTCTTCGATTATAATATTGTTTAATTAAAATGGATCAAAATAGAACTTTAATGTTTGGATGTACGTAAAGGTAAGAAGTGGCTACGAAAGTCTAATTCGATTCAACTCAAATATGAATGACATTAGGCACAAGTAAACACTCAAATGTGCTTTACTTATGTTTCATAATTGTTATCTTTAATTGTTTACATACTAATAAAATATATAGTATTTAGTCATTAGAACTTGGGTGCTTTTCTTACTATTTTAAAATAGGTTTAGAAAATGATAATTAGATTAGTTATATTATATATAATAGAATGTCGGTCAATGAAGAACTTTTATATTTTAAAGATAAAAGTTGGGAAGAGAAGCATGTTGTGGTGGAAGTGTGGCATATTACAAGAGAGATGATTTATTTTCATTCAACTTCTATTCCTATCCATTCATCTCGTATTTTGGTGTCTCATCATTTTGTTATAACTGTCTCTTATATTTTGATATCTCACTATTTTATTGTCGTTATTATTCCATTTCTCAAAATCTATTTGTCATACTTTCTATAATTTTTTAAAAAATAATGTATAACTTCCTCGTTTCTTTTAGTATTTTTTTTAATTTATTTTTATATGCATTTTCTTGAGATGATGATTTATCAGAAATGATCTTTTTATCTTTTGTGATAGTGATAAAATTTGCATACGTTCTATTTTTTAAAATTAATTTATAAAATTATATTGAATATATTATTGTTATTATAATTTATGTATTTTTGAACTTCCAATACAAATTTAATTGTTGTTCTGAATTGGCGATTTAAAGGTGAATAATGCTGTGCATTTTTCATTTATTTTTCTTCTTATTGAATTGAATGTATGCTCTCATCAATATAAACAAGTTTTAATTTTTTGCCTACTGACGGTACTGAAAATAATTGCATAATTAAATCATATTAAAGGTTTATTATTAACCACGAAAAAAAAAGAAGCAAGAATAAAGCAATATAACTTGAAGTCTGGGACTAATATACAGATCTATATCTAGACTCATAAATAGAGCGGAGTAAAATTTAGGATCTGTTTGGATATGATTATTTATTTGTTTCAAAAATAAAATAAAATTAGGTGTTTGATTATGTTTTATTATTTTTTTATTCGTAAAAATTTGATTTTGTTCAAGTTAAATGCATATTAAAACATAATGTCAATTTTTAAAATACTCTTTGTAAACTTTATATATATATATATTTAAATTAAATATCATGTCTTTTAAATTATTCGAATCAAGAATCCTTCAAAAATTTACTTTATATTTTGTGATTATCATTGTTATACCACAAGTAAATATAATGTTATTAAACATTTAATGTGAATAAATATTGACTTTGCTTTTAAGTTTACATATACATATATAGAGTATAGATATAAAGTATAGATATACATATACATATAAAGTATAGATCACGAGTTCGAATCGTTATGATCCATCGGAGCGTGTGCCTTTTCTCATTTCTGCAGCACTATAAAGTATTGCACATATACAAGTAGACTACCACTTGTGGTAGTAGTAGTATTTTTTTACCACTGGAATACCAAGAAAGTGGAGAAAAGTGAAAGGAAAAAACCCAAAGCCTCCAAACAAAAATCATCGAAATCTCTTCCTTTGAGTCCCAACCTCAAATCAAAATTGAATTTTTACATATATTAAAAAAAGGACAAGCGTGACATCCACTCTGATAAAATCTCTTTCTTTTTCTTCCTTCTCCCTTTATCTTTCTCTTTCTGTTTTTGAGAACCGAGACCCTCGGTGTAGTAGTACTACTACTCCTATAGCTTTGTTTACCTTCACACAATCAGACAAAAAAAGGAAGAGATAAGAAGAAGATGAAAATGGTGAAACACCTCTGTTTCACTCTCTCTTTTGTATAATGAGCAAAGGATACAGATTTTAAGGGAAAATGGCAATAGAGAACAATGATCAATCTTTCCTTTTAGATGCTCTTTACTGTGAAGAAGAAGAGGAAAAATGGGGTGATTTGTTAGAGGAAGAAGAAGGGGTTATAATAAACCCATTGTTGTTGTCTTCTGAAGAAAGAGTAACAAAATCTAATTCTTTATTATTACTCCCTTTGCTTTTGTTGGAACAAGACTTGTTTTGGGAAGATGAAGAGCTGCTTTCACTTTTCTCTAAAGAAAAAGAGACCCATTGTTGTTTTGACAATTTTGGGAGTAACCCTATTCTCTGTTCAGCTCGTGTTGATGTTGCTGAATGGATTGTGAAAGTGAATGCTCATTATGATTTCTCTCCCTTGACTGCCATTTTAGCCATTAATTACCTTGACAGGTTTCTTTCTAGCCTTCAGTATCAGAAAGACAAGCCATGGATGATTCAACTTGCTGCTGTCACTTGTCTTTCTTTAGCTGCTAAAGTTGAAGAAACTCAAGTTCCCCTTCTCTTGGACTTCCAAGTACCAATTTTTACCTTTCTTGTTTCTTGATTTACCAATTTCTTGAAACTTTTATGATTGATTATTTGATATTTTAGGTAGAAGATGCAAAATATGTGTTTGAGGCAAAGACCATTCAGAGAATGGAGCTTCTGGTGCTGTCATCACTGAAATGGAGGATGAATCCTGTGACCCCACTTTCATTTCTTGATCATATTATAAGAATGCTTGGGCTAAAGAACAATGTTCACTGGGAATTTCTCAGAAGATGTGAAAGTCTTCTTCTCTCTGTCATGGCTGGTAATTATTGAGCTCTTTATTTTGTTTTGGAATCTTGTTTTTTTGACCAAAGATTAGATTTTTCGATGATACCAAGTAAAAACAAAGTTACAGAAGAAACCCCTTTTGATTTTCTTTTTTTTCCCTAATAATACAGATTGTAGATTCGTACGTTATATGCCTTCTGTATTGGCTACTGCCATTATGCTTCATGTTATTCATCAAGTTGAGCCTTGCAATGCTATTGACTACCAAAATCAACTTCTTGGGGTTCTCAAAATTAGCAAGGTTAGTTCAAAAAACTCATAAAACAGCCATTCAAATGTTACAAAGTATTATAGTATTTACTGTTACTTGTGTTTTTACACAGGAGAAAGTGAATAATTGCTTTGAACTCATTTCTGAAGTGTCTTCCAAGCCTATTATTTCACGCAAGCGCAAATATGATGAAAATCCAAGTAGCCCAAGTGGTGTAATTGATCCAATTTACACCTCAGAAAGCTCAAATGATTCATGGGATTTGGATTTTCCTCTGTTCAAGCGGAGTTCAAGAACAGCAAATGAAATTGGCATCATCATTGAGCAGAGTTTTTGTGGAAGCTGTTGGTAGTCCTCATTAAAAATCTCTTTCTTTGTTAATTAACCAGCTATGATGGTGGGGTAGTACTAAATATTTATGAATTCATATTCAAGAAGTATCTTCCTTTTATGTCTTTTTTTTTAAAAAAAAAATTACATGGAAAAAAAAGGAAAAAAGAAAGTGTGTTAGCTGGTGATTGCAGTTGGCAGAGAAGAGGACTGGCTTTCTTTTTTGCAGGAGTGTACTACTACTGGAAAGCCAGAGAGAGAAAAGACAGAATATGTGCACTATTTGTTTTTCTCTCTATTTATTTCAATTTCTCTCTCAAGTCACTTTCATGCATGCATACTTTTTGTTGGACATATTTATATTTGCCTTTACTATATAATCATAAATTCATCTACATTTTGTTTTATTTCCTCTATATACCAACCATCCATACAAGCATTTCATTTTATGTGATATTATTTAATTTGACATGATATTTTTTAAAAAAATATTTAATAGTTTAAAAGTACTTTTGATATTTATATGGTTATAAATCAATTATAAGGCTGAATTATTTCTAAATATAATAAAATGATTTTTTGGAACAAACATAAAATGAGACGGTGAAAGTAATACACAATATACCTAATGTTGTCCCACGTAATAAGCTTTAGGAAAGGTGAAGAGTATGCAGATTTAATTGCTATTCTCTTAGGTAAGGTGGATAATCTACTTCTTGTAGTCCTATACTAAATAATTTATGTACATTGATAATTTAGGTAGACTAGTTTGGCAATTTAAATAATTATTACTCACTGTGTTCTATTTTATCTGGTATTTCTTTTATTTATTTAGATCATAAGTTTTAAAAGTCTTCTATTTTTTCTTAAATATTCTACTCAGTCAAAGAATATTCCATAAAATGGAATGAAAGGAGTAATGGATTTGATTTTCACTCTCTTTTTCATGTAGTGGTAAGATAGAAAATGATAATATTCAGTAACATAAATGAAGCTGCTCAAAATTTAAACTCAAAAATGACATCTAGTAACAAAACAGAAACAATGTTATTAATAGTTTTAGCGCTTGTTTGGATTGTGGCTTATTTTAGGTGTTTTTTAAGTCAAATAAATTTTAATCAGTTTTGATGTATTTGAATATTATTAAAAAATATTTATAAATATTTATTTTTAAGACAAAATAATAAAAATAAATTAAATGTCATAAATTAGAAATTTCAAGCTATTGCTTTTGGCTTATAAATCATAAGTCAAAAATAATCCAATCATACTATTAACCTCTCAATATGTCATCTATGGTCCATTTATTTTTGATTTTGAAGAAGTATCAAGTTGTCCTTCACTAAAGTTGATGTTAAGGTAAATAAAAACTTGTATTGTTTAGATGATGTTCAAATAAAATATCCATGTGTTATAATGATTTATTTGAGACACAAGCAAAGAAAAAATATGACAAATGTGAGATCACAATTTCAATTACTTAGTATGTAAAACCCAAGTTTTTAATTAAGTGGTAAAAAGGCCAGGCAAGCAAGTAAAGGCAGGGATACCGTAAAATTAAGCCCAAAGTAAGAAATCTAATAGAGAGAGGATTCTTTTTATTTCAATCTAAATTCACATTTTGAAAGGAGTAATGCTAAGTTATGTTGCTCAGATTTTTCATTAATGTTGATTGCATTCGTATTAAATCTTTCAAAAAATACACTATTTTTAAAGAATTCAACATGCACCTATCAATATTTTTGAAGAGTCTGAGCAGCATAGATGGCAAGGACACCACATAATTAATCTCAAAGAAAAGAGTCATTAGAAAGAGATTTTTCTTTGTTTCTTATCCAATATCCTATATTTATTTAGAGTCTCAAATAATGTAAATTTACGTTGAAAATTTTTATTTCGTAAATAATGTGGTTGTTCTTTAAATGTGACTAAATTGTTACGATTAAATTCAAAATATTTTATTATTGTTAAACATAATAAAATATAATTTATATAATTATTTGGACTTTTTTTAAAGAGAAAGTTAGAGGTAGGAAAAGAAAAAATAGGAAAGATTAGAAAAATTAAATCCTAACTAATTAAAAATTTAAATAATTAATCAACGGATTCTCTTATATGATTATCAGGACATCATAAGATAGTGGAGTTTTATTATAAAGAGTTTGTTTGGATGTGAACGGGAGACAAGTTATTTTGTCGGAGATTGGGGTTTTTACTTTTGTTTTCTTTTCTTATATTATTATTGTGGAAGTAGAATAATGTCTCATTCGAAGAGAGAACTTTTGAGGATTTTATTTGTAGGGGTTTTGACTTTGACCTTATTACATTATTTGCATCCTGACCCCACAATCTCTATTCCTTTGCCTTTTCGGAATTCATATTTTCTTCTCTCTCTACCTTTGAGTACTCCTGTTTCTTTTTGTCAAACAATATTTATTATTTTTTTTTCATAGTTTGAATGAACATAAAATTTTCTTTTCAAAAAAAAAAAAATAAAAGAATTTTGATCATAATATCATAATCTAAAAACATGTCAAATATATTAAAATATTATTTAATCATATGAGTTTAACTATATAATGTGAAAAGTTATACGAGTGCTTAAAAATTTCTAAAAAAAATAAAAAAGATACTTTTTTTAAAAATGGACTAATAATAAAATAGGATAAATAAGTTAAAATACAGGGAACAAAACTTTTTAAAAGGAACATAACATATGTAAATTAATTTGCTAGTTTGGTTTTAATTTGACACTGAATTATAAAAGTAAAAAAGTATTTTAAACTAGAATATGTTGAATATTTCAAAATATTTTTAAACTTTATAATATTAAATATATCATGTGCAAAATTTTATCGGACAATTATCATAAAAAAAAATAGTACATTTTGTTTTGAAATAAACTAAAAAAAAACTAAAACAAAAAATTACGTATTTTGCAATTAACGATAGTTACTTGGCGGTATTGTCAAAAGGATATCGATAAAATACTATATAAGTAGAGTCATTGATATGGGCTAGATTAGGCCATTGGATTGACCTGGCCTAACCCGTGATTTAGTAGGATTGGATTACGATTTTTTGAGCTCATTTAAAAATTAAGTTTTTTAGCCCGACCTGAATAAGACTGCTAATTTGTAGGGCTTTTGCAAAATGGGTTTGCCAACCCGTCGACCAAATTAAAAAATAATTAAAAATAAAAATAAAATAGAGTATTAAAAATAATAAGAGTTGAAACTCAAAGTTCATTTAAAATTTTTAAATATTACAATTTAGATACAAATTATATTTTTATAATATGTACTCCCTCTATCTATCTTACTTGTCTTTTATTGATTTAGCATAGAAATTAAGAAAAGTAAATAATATGAGCAATTTTACTAAATCACCTTTTGGAGATAGCAATTACAATGTCTTGGAAAATGTAACAAGAAAATAACTACTATAATTAATGATAAAGATAAATATTAAGTTCGAAATTATCATTTGATTTCATGAAGTAGACAATATTGTTGGACATCTCAAAATAGTATAGTGAAAAAGTAAAGATGGACGAAGGGAGTAATAGTAACACTAATATTATATTATATTATCCGATTGTAGTTATTTATTTATTCTATGTTTATGAACAGAGGGAGTAATAGTAATACTAATAAATAAATAAATTCCCTTTTTGTTTATTTCAACGAAAAAAGAGAAAGAAGTGCAAACATACCATATAGAAAAAATAAAAAGCATAGAAGGAAAATTATGGCATGTTTGGAAAGTCCCTTGATAATTGATTTTGGTTTCCTTCAGTACTTTATATTATTTAATTTATTTGGTTTGATAGGTAATTATTATATCAGTAGTTAATTTGATGCAATTACACTTTTCAATTTATAAAAGGAGACTGTGAATTATAGATAATTACATTGTACAATTAACTGGTTATCTTTTACTTAATTTTTTTCCTTTATTTCTCTTCTATTTTTATTTTAAATATTTTTTATTTTAAAAATATATTTTATTTTATAAATATTTTGTTTCATTTAATTCTCATTCTCAACCTTTAATTGTGTGATTTCATGTAAATTTTCACATCATCTTTTATTTATTTATTTATTATATATTTATTTTTCTCAGTAGTTTGATCTTTTAGCACTCTAATTTTTAAATTAAAGTTAAGTAAAGTCGTAAACTTACAGTTTTCAGTCATATTTATATACGTTATATTGAAATTTGACATAGGAGTATTATGTTAAAATTTTTATTTTGAATTTAGAAATTATGTTATATTTTTAATTTCATCATTGCTAAGTAGTATATGACTTGACCTTTTACATTACAAGCCATTTAATTTTTTTAGTTAGATTTGATATATTATATTTGTTAAATATTTTAATAATTTTGCCATGGCATTATATTTATAATATTTATATTTTTGTTAAACATAACATTTCATGTTTTCGTAAAACTTACATTTTAGTTTTTATGATTAATTTAATTAAAATATATTAATTTAAAAAATATAAATTAATTGTTTTTGCAATATTAGATAAGAGCATATCTTTACCAATTAATATATTCTTAAAAGACAATATGCTTCTAAATATTTAATTTAATATTTCTTATAAATAGTCTTATTTATCTGAAATAAATTTTTAATTTTAGATAATTAACTTTAATTTAAAATTCAATATAACCTTATAATTACATTTTGGACATAGTAATTTCTAGATTGTATAATTATTATTATGATAATTATTACCCTATCAATTTCAATTATCAGGTAACTTCTATTACAATACCCTTAATTAGTGAAAACAAAGGTCACCTTTTTCTTCTGCTCCTCTTTTTTTTTTTTACACCCATCCCTTCTGCTCCCAACAATCTTAATAAGTAAAATAACTTTAATCAAAGACACAAAATAGTCAAAATAAAAGAAGAAAGAAATTAATAGAATAAAAAAATTAATAAAAATAATATCAGTGATAAACTTTAATTAAAGATAAATTAGAAAAAAGAAAATAATTTTTAATTAAAGATACATAAAAATTAAGACAAAATAAAAGAAAAATAAATTAGTAATATACTTATCTTTCTCCTAATTTGATATGAGTTTCATAAATAGATTGATTGTTTCTCTAAATAATTCTTCTTACATTTGAAACACTAATCACTCTTTCTATAAACTTCTCAACCAAAATGATATTTTTTCTTTCATCATGTATCTCCTTATGACTAGAATCAACACTCTTTAAAAATAAATAAACAAAACACAAAAAATAACTCTATATAAAGAAACAAAAAATAGCCAAAAGAAAAGAAGAAAGAAATTAGTAGAATAAAAACAATTGAAAGAAATAATGTCAGCAGTAAACATTAATTACAGAAAACATAGAAAAAAAATAAAATAATCTTTAATTAATGACACATGAAAACAATTAAGACAAAATAAAAGAAAAAAGGAATTAGTAAAATAAATAATAGATGATACACATATTATTGTCTATAAATTTTACTTTTATATAAATAGAAAACTCAATTTAACATTAAATAACTTAAATTTAAACTCAACATAGTAATATTGAAATAAAATAAGAAAAGTCATTTTCTTATTATGTGTAACACACACAATAAAAAAAAGTTGAGCATCGACAAACTCGAAAAAAATAATTAAAATATAGTAGAAAAATATACGAATAGGGGGAAGAGGAGAGGGAGGAGGTGCAAGAAATAATATTTTTAAAATATAATGAAATAAGTAGATGATACACATATTATTGTCTATAAATTTTAATTAAGAAGATGTGAACGATAAAATAGATTTATTTTATATTAATAAGAATAGAACTTGTAATAACATTATGCTAAGTGATAAGCTAATAAAAACTAATATTAACAATTTAAAACATATTATATTATCTTTATTTATACATATTTGATTATGA
>JAOTQR010000001.1:34669534-34681917 GCA_025774065.1 Solanum ossicruentum | reverse complement strand
CCAAGGGTGCGCCATAGTATTTTTTTTTTGGAGCAATTTTTCAAATCTAATCCAATAAAAATTGTAAAAATGGTGTAGTAAAGTTAAAGAGAGTGGGAGGAATAAAGATGAAAATGATAATGACAAGACGAAGACCCTGTCAATCTAGAATATTTTCCATAGTAAGGTAAAAATGTAAACAATCATTTAAAATGTTGGAATGTGAAAATTTCCATAAATTCCTAATTTGTTACCCACATAATATTCCATTTTCGATTTACCATATGGTACATCCACTAATTTCCTGCCCGTGACAATGTCCTTGTCTACTATTAATGTTAAATATGTACCTTCAGATAAATTTCAATCCTTCTTTTCGCAAATTTTAATACAGCATTTTTTTTGGAGGCTTCAATGTGTTTTCTTTTTGAATTTTGTGATCTTAGGTCGTTTCCGATTTATATTTTGTAATTTAACTCATTCCCTCTATATAGGATAGGTACTAATCGAATAGAATAATCTTGGAACTAAATAAAACTCATTACTAGAAGTAGGATGAAAAAATTTCATGAAATATCCTAGAATTGTTATCCTTATCTCACTAACTAAATGGACGTAGAATTTTGTGAACCAGTACCAAGAGAGCACAATTTAAAATATACACGTAAAAAGTTTTATATATATATCGAATTCCTTATCTAATTTGGATCCTTTCATTTTGTTGTTAAAAGTCCATTGTAGGGGTTTCAGTGTTCCCTCGCAAACAGAATTGTATTTCAATGATTGAAAGATTTCTAATTAAGGACGAATAAAATTTGAAAAAATTACGTGGATAAGTAAATATATACTAGTTATTTAGCTAACATAGCTGTAGTTTGAATCAATTACAGCTCGTAGCAAACATCTAATTGGAATTACAAAGTTTGAGTTTTGTATAATTCGCACGACATATACAAACTTTCTATGCGATTATAAAAAAGTTCAGCACTAATCCAATTGTATACTGAAATATACAAATACTGTGAATTGTAATACAAATTATACAAATATTGTGTACGAATTGTATAGCAAAATATACAAAGGCTATCCAAAAACTACAAATTGTATAGTGAATCCTACAAACGTATAAAAATATTGCGCGAATTATATAAATGCTGCTATAACTATAATTATGAAATGTAATTACGCAAACTATAAGATTAACGTATAATTAATATTTTCCACTTATGAAATTTGCTCATGATATTTTACCATCCGGTGATAAGGTAAGATATTTGAGTAAGTTATATAAGTACCCAAAAAGTCCTTAAATCAACAAAACTAATATAGGGCCTTAAACAGAGTAGTCTGGCCCATAGCTCTGGGCTTATCTTTCTTGGGCTTTCTTCTGTCTGTTGCAGTTTAGTTTTCTGAGCAAGCCCAATAGAAAAGTGTGATACTTCATCCATTCTAAACAAACACGCTAGTGTGCATCGGTTGATTCAGTTTGTTTTTATATATTATTAGTTCGATTTTGATTTTTAAATATGTTAAATCCATAATAAGTTAATAAGATATTTTTTATCCATTTTTGATTTATCGATTTTTGGTCCTTGATGTTCGATTTTCAATTTATCCTATAAGAAAATACTCATAAAATAAATATATGACTTCTCTAACAAGTTGACACAACACGACGAGATACAGTAAATAAACAAATCAATTAAGTACCTAAACTTAATAATATGCAATATTTGCCCTTATATTCTCATTTGCTTTCTAACAGAAGAGTTATACATTACCAAGCTAATAAGTGACTTATAAGTATTGATTTAGTATTCAATGATGCTAAATTATTAATATTAATGTATGAAGAGATAAAGTAGTAAATTATTATAATCTTAATGGGTTATCGGTTTACTCAATAATTCAATACTAAAAATCGAATAACCCGATAAAAATAAATCAATAACTTTTTTTTCAGTTCGATTTCTCAGTCACTTGATTTTTGCACACCCCTAATATTCATAATACTAAAAAAGACATTTTAAATTTAGTAGCATAGAAAATTATAAAAGGAAAGTGTTTTCCGACTTTAAATAAAGTGGAAACAGAATGGCAAATGGGGTGGTGGCGCAGTTGGATAGCGCGTAGGTCTCATAGCTTCTGAGTTATGCTGAGGTCGAGAGTTCGAGCCTCTCTCACCCCATAAACATTTTTTGTTCAATTATATTATTTGAGAAGAAATTTGATACAAATCCAATATATTTTCATTGTGAATAATTTTTCATACATTCTTTTGGTTTCTAACCTTATTTTTTTATGAACTTTTTATTCATTTATGGGTAATAATTAATGTTTAATTGAGAAATTCTAGCGTTTGCAGACAACTCCACGTCCGTAAATTCCACTGTTGCATCTCAAGCTAGGCAGCTCTAAATTGTTTAAGGAACCCTCATTGATCTCATTTACTGCTTGAAACTTAGCCACAGAGCAATCAGCATTGAAGAGTCCTGTAGATGAAAATTCTCTGTCACCTCCCATTACAGGCATCAAAGCACCCATCTTTACTCTGCTCACATAATTCCTTCTATAAGTTTGGCCCAAAACACCACTCACGTCATCACTTAGTGAGAAAAATTTGAATCCAAGTTCAAGATGAGCAAAACAATCGTCTTGTGTTATGCCATAGTTATGAACTCGCGATTCTTTCTCTGTAATAGGCACCACCTTTGCTGTAATCTTGAAAATGTTTTCAACTTCGATTACAACTTCGTTGTTGTTGCTTGTTCGAGTAATGTATGTTGTTGGTCCAGATTCAGACATCCACCTGTTGAGACATAATATATACTTTTTTAACTAAAAAATGTGCACTTTGTAATAAAAAACAGGACTTACGCGTACACCTGTTGAGACATAGTACAGTTAAACGTTACCTTTCGCCTTCCTTGTTGGGGAGAACGATAGATTCACCATCAAAGTTTATGTAAATACGATCGATGGCATCATCCCATGTTGCTGTCTTTTGTGCTCCAATGGAGATGTTGTGAGTACCATGGAGTACACCAATGGCTTGAACCCAAGTGAAGTCTCTCTTCATCTTCTCGTTTCGTTTTCCTATGAAGTGACCATTGATGTGAAGGTTAGAGTCTGAGACCAGGCAAAAATCTTTGTCCTTCTTGCCATGGAAATAGAAAGTAATTCCATCTGCACCAATGAAACGTGGATCTTGGCAGACTGCTCCTGGCTTGTCACAACCTACATTTCAATAAAATTAAAACAAATGTTAATCTTTAAGAAAAATATGACTTTTTAATTAAGAACATGAAAAATGGTCTCTAAACGTTCAAATTTGGTCAATCCTTAATAACAACATATGTGAAGAAAATTAGATCGGATCACTCATGTGGATCAACACAGATCCATGTAAATAAAACAAGTATTATGTGTTTATGATATATTTATTTAGGTACAAAATAATGGAACAAAACAATGATTTTCAGAAAACAGAATAAAAGATTCTGTGAATGAAAAGAATTCTTGAAGAAGATTCTACTACGAAAAGCTGAGAACAATATTCTGAAATAAGGTACGATTTTAGACCTTGGCTTTATATGATGTATTTTGTTTTGTCTGTGATTACACTTTCTAACTAGTGAAACGAATTCAATATCTTGCAAACTAAATATTTGGTAAGATTCTTCACTATGTAACATAATCAACTTATACGGTAGTATATATAAGTTAAATATAATTATACGTGGAAGAGAAACTTACTGCAAACAGGTTTGCAAGAGACGCAATCAACTTGACAAGTACCAGGACAAGTGCTAGGACATGTATGTTCTTGACCGTAACATTTGACATAATTCTTGTTCTTGCACTTAACCGTCTTTGGAGAGGGTGATGGAGGAGTAGGGCTATAGGGCGGCGGAGGAGTAGGGCTATAGGGTGGCGGAGGAGTATGGCTGTACGGAGGTGGAGGAGTAGGGCTATAGGGCGGCGGAGGAGTAGGGCTATACGGAGGTGGAGGAGTAGGGCTATACGGAGGTGGAGGAGTAGGGCTATCGGGCGGTGGAAGTGATGGTGATGGTCCATCAATACAAATAGGCTTACAAGAACGACACTCGGTTATGCAGCCATTGGGACAGAACTTGGGACAAACATGTGGAAGATTTTTGCATTGTTTGATCTCATCATCAGAGCAATGAGAATGGCTTGGCTGGTTGGCTATTCCAGGAGGAGTAGCTTCTACTATTGCCACAACTAATACCAAGAAAACCACAGCAATGTGAGCAAATAATTGAGCCATTTTAATTTGTTGTTGAAAATTGTATGAGTTATGGGATTTGCTTAGGTACAAGACCCTATTTATAGGAGTTGAAGATGAGAAAAGTAAGCCTATTGTTTCGTGTCATAATGTCAAAATTTCTTTTATGTTTCTTGTTTATAGTATAATTGCATGTATCTTGACAAATAATCTAGCATATGCTTTAATTTATTTGATCAAGTCAACTTCAACGTTCTCTATCAATTTCTCTAGGAATTTGTCGTTATTATATTTTGTGAAAGCATATGGCAATTATGGCATCACATCTTGTACATTATTCCACGCATGTATTCGTTTTTAGGGATGTCAAATGGAGCGGGTGCGGGGTGGATCAAGTTCAACTTGCAATTTTTTTAAATCACTTCGTTCTATCTCGTATGAAGACTTTTTTCATTTTCAACCTGCCCTGCTCCACCTCGCATGATGACTTTTTTCATTTTCAACCCTCTATGCTTAAATTTTAAAGTTCCTTTATTTTTTAATTGAACTTAATTTTTTTCCGCTAACTAACGTCTCACAAGTAATTAGCTATTTTTAGTTGACATTTTAACAATTATTTTTTAATCGTTAATTAAAAGTTTCTAATTAACTTTTTAACAACTATTAATTTACTGGACATATCTAGTTTAAATTTTAGAAAAAAATAAAATTCAAGTCAATGTTTAATATAAAAAGTTTATATCTTTCATTTTTACTAATTAGAAAAATTTAATTTCTTCGAACTTTAATTTCGCTTTTTAAACCCGTAATACGCCCTACCCGCATAGCTTTAAACCAGCCCCGTACTCGCCCTGCCCCGGTGCCATCCCTATTCAACTTTAGTGTAACTTAAAAAGATTTTTAAAAACTTAAAAAGAGAGAGAATTCCGCTGTGCATTTCACTATACGCAAGCTACGATGCAATCAGACAAAGCGATATACAATATTCATGAATAAAACGAAGAAATATGCTAACTTGTGAAGAGTTTATAATAATTTGATGAAGTGCAATGTTGCGAGGATAAGTCCTTTACTTCCCAATTAATCTGTAATGTTTGCGTAATTTCATTAGTACGTAAAGGACCACACACATATATTTCAGAGTTTCGAATGCATGGCTTTCACTTGGACCGTATATACGGGAAATATACAAACTCAATATAATAGTAAAGTCAAACTTCTTTATAATAGTTATTTTTATGACAATATTTCACTCTAACAATATAATTTTGTATAAAATTCTCTCGAATTGCGTTAAATTCCATATTTTCTATATTAACATATTATATTATCGGAATAATTATATTCAGGTAAGTTAACGACGTTATTTAGAAAACAAATAAAATTAACCGGAATATATGACGATTATATCCTGATAACTGATGTAGTACTATTAAATATAGAACTCTGAAATGGTGTGTCTATCTGACTTAAAGGTGGCACTTCCAAGTTACGTACATTGAAGCTAATTATTTTCATTAAGTGACTTCTATTCTACTAAGTCCAACAACAATAATATGCCCAGTAAAATTTCACAAGTAGAGTCTGATTCTATTCTACTAAGTCCAACTCATATATTTCCCCCTTTTTTTTGTCGTTACTCTGTTGGTGATTTTATGGAATATTTATAAATTGCCATTACAGTGGGGAAAGACGTTTCTACTTCCAATTCCTTTTACACCCTGAATTTTGATATAATTTTGTTTTTTCAAATGCATGCAACAATATAGTAATTTGATTTTTAATTTTGTGTTGACATGTCCAAAATGTGAAAAGATATACAGAGTTGCAGACCTAGAAAAATTATGTGCGAGAAAAGAATTGGAAATGATTACAAGGATGTAACAAAATAAGCTTGAGGAAAGGTATTTTGTTTGTTTAAAAAAAAATAACTTGATTTGATTTTATAGGGAGTTTAAAAAATAAAATTAATTTTTTAAATTTTGTTGTTCTAAATAAAAAGTCACATTAACTTATACTAAAATACTCTTTAATTTTGTGGCCTTAAATATATTACATGAAAAGATAAAATTGAAATATTGTCAAAAAAAAACAAAAGTAGTCATTAGAAAAGATCTAATATCATTAATTTGTATTTTCGAGTTTTTTTTTGTGTGTGTGATTAAAGCATTTCATTGCAGAATATTTAAAGATTATTCTAAAATAAGATTTGCTAAAATAACAAATATTAGATATCTTATTACGGGTTATAACATTATATAATATTAATTACGGATTTTAATAATTTAATTACAAGTTATAACAAATATATACATCACCCAATCCATTTCAATTACATACTTAAATATATATTCTAACAAATTTGAGCATGTAATTGATATGAGATGGGTATAATAATGTATATATCTATTATAACTTGTAATTAAATTATTAAAATTCGTAATTACTAGAACTTGCAATCCATTATTTAATGTTATAATCCGTAATAATATGTCTAATATTTGTTATTTTAGCAAAATCATTCTTATTTAAACCATTGGTGATGCTCTCGATAATATTTACTTTGAGCCACATCCCGGCCCAGGAAAGACAAAATAGAAGAGTTTTTCCTCGTAACATAGCTAGTTCCCACAAATGTCTGCCTCTTGTTATCTGGAAATTAAAATGTTTGCAACTGAGAAAACCAAATTATTTAGGAGCAAACCGCAGACAAGTAAAAACAGGAGTTTGACTAATCGAGTAATATTTACTCGATGGATCGGTCAACAACTAATTTATGGGTCAATTAGATCCCCTAGCAGACAAAAAAGTTAATTCCTTGTGCAGTACATTGCCGCGAAAAATGTACTTTTACATTAACTTTAACAACAACATTACCCATTGTCTCAAATGTTTCTGACCATTACGAGGTAAGGAGGGGTCGGATGTACGTAGTCTGATTCATATATTTAAAATATAGATCGACTGTTTTCGGATGACTCATGATGAGCGTCGAAAGTTGCATTGACTAACTGCTACTTCACAATTGAGAGAAGCACAAACAGTTTAAAGAGCCATTTTGCTTTATTCCATCATACTCAAAGCAAAAAAATAGTAAATCTTTGACTCCATCCGTTTGTGAAAATTACTTTTACATTAACTTTAATTTACGTAATTCAATTCTTATTGAAGTTGTTAATGTAATATGTTATTTACGAAGGACCTATATGTTTCATACTCTTGAATTAAATTTGAATCAATAAAGTGAATTACAAATATTAAAAAGTTACTATAAATTCCCAAGAATTTCCATCCAATTTTATCTAGATATATATAGGAGTAATAAATGAAATAAGGAAGAATTTGGCTTGTGGGTGGGAAGCTGTTCAAGTATTATTTCCTCCAAAATATAAAAATCTCAAAATTGTGAAAATTATTAGAGTTTTTTTAATTCTTATAGAATCTTTGTAATTGAAGAAATTATAATTCATAAATAAGATATTAAACTATTCTAAAAGCATTGCATTGATAAATCATATATCTCCATGTTTCATTAGTAAATAAATATTTGTCATTACAAGTCTTCAAATACACATAAATTTAAAGATCCACTAGTCAATAATAATTATTTATACTTTAATATAATCCTTTTATATATAGTATGAACAATCTCTCAGTCGAGCATGAGTTTTTCTTCGCAAAATTTGAAATGATGAGTTTTTTTTTAATAAAAAAAATTTATGAAGAAGATTTAAAATTACGATTTGGAAACTCGATAATGTTTTTGAGTACATCACAAATAAGCACGTGTGATATCATGTAAATGCATGGTGCTCGAAAGTTCGAGCCTCTCTCACCTCATAATTTTGTTTTCAATTCAAGTATTTAATTTTACATACAAAATATAAAAGAGAAAAATAACGATTTTATTTGAAGTTTAATACAAGTATAATTTTTCATTAATCATAGTTTTTGATGCATTCTCTTGGTTTGTACTTAACCTTGTTTTATTTTAATTTCTAACATAACTCTTTATTGATCACTTTAACAACAATTAATGTTTAATGAAGAAATTCTAGCGCTTGCAGACAACTCCACGTCCATGAATTCTGCTGCTACATTTCAGGCTGGGCAGCTCCAAATTATTCAACGAACCTTCATTGATCTCATTTATGGCTTGAAACTTAGCCACAGAGCAATCAGCATTAAAGAGTCCTGTAGCTGAAAACTCTCTGTCACCTCCCATTACAGGCATCAAAACACCCATTTTCACTCGGCTCACATAATTCCTTCTATAAGTTTGGCCCAAAACACCACTCACTTCATCACTTAGTGAGAAAAATTTGAAACCAAGTTCAAGATGAGCAAAACAATCGTCTTGTGTTATGCCATAGTTATGAACTCGTGATTCTTTCTCTGTAATAGGCACCACCCTTGCTGTAATCTTGAAAATATTTTCAACTTCAATTATTATTTCATTGGTGTCACTTGTTCGAGTAATGGAGGTTGTTGGTTCAAGTTCAGATTGCCACCTGTTGAGACATAATATCATAAAGAGTAACGAAAACATCCGCTAGAAGAATATAAAGATTCAGCATCAAAGTTTATGTAATATGATTAAACTTTACCTTGCGCCTTCACTGTCCGGTAGAAGAATAGTTTGACCATCAAAGTTTATGTAAAGACGATCGATGGCATCATCCCATGTTTCTGTCTTTTGTGCTTCAACGGAGATGTTGTGAGTACCATAGAGGATACCAATGGCTTGAACCCAAGTGAAGTCTCTCTTCATTTTCTCATTTCGTTTTCCTATGAAGTGGCCATTGATGTGGAGGTTAGAGTCTGAGACCAAGCAAAAATCTTTGTCCTTCTTGCCATGGAAATAGAAAGTAATTCCATCTGCACCGATGAAACGTGGATCTTGGCAAACTGCTCCTGGCATGTCACAACCTGTATTCGGATAAATTCAAACACTTGCTAAATTAGATATATGTACTATAAGAAAAATGACTTTTAATGACATGAAAAATGGTTCAAATGTGGTCCTTATAGCCAATGGCGACCAAGAAAGCCCTGCCACTAAAATTCCAATATTCCATTACTTGTTTTAAAAGAGTTTTAGCAACCTACAAAACTTAAATTTGGTCTATACAATACTTTTAGGGATAGAAACCAACAATTTTTACTGGTATTGAAATGTTTTTATCGAGCAATTTTTAATACACTATCAGGTAACTAGAAAGATACTCGTAACTGTAGCAACATACACTTCAAGTTATACATAAGTTAAATTGACTAAGAAGTATATGTGGAAGAGTAACTTACTGCAAACAGGTTTGCAAGAGACACAATCAACTTTGCAAGTACCAGGGCAAGAGCTAGGGCATGTATGTTCTAGGTTATAACATTTGCTATGTTTCTTGTGCTTGCTCTTGCACTTCACCTTCTTTGGGGCTTTTGGTTTATGGGGGTGATAGGGAGGTGGAGGCGATGGTCCATCAATACAAATGGGCTTACAAGAACGACACTCGGTTATGCAGCCATTAGGACAGAACTTGGGACAAACATGTGGAAGATTTTTGCATTGTTTGATCTCATCATCAGAGCAATGAGAATGGCTTGGATGGTTGGCTATTCCAGGAGGAGTAGCTTCTACTATTGCTACAACCATTACCAATAAGACCACAGCAATGTGAGTGAAAAATCGAGCCATTTTCCTTTTGAAAATGTGAATATGTTGATGAAATTTTCGAATTGTGTTTTGAGTTATGGGAATATCCCTTTATATAGGAGTTGAAAATGAGAAAAATGAGCTTATTGTTTCGTGTCATGATATCAATGTTTGTGTATAATTGCATGTGCACATGCTGTTTTATTTTTAAAGTTTAAGTCAACTTCAATAATGTTAATTTCTTTAATAGTTTGTCCACATTAGTAAGAGCATACGGTATCAGTTGATCACAAAGTTGCGAAACAATTACTTTTCTCATTTTTAACTTAACTTATATACAATGACAGAAATATTCAAAAAAAAAAAAAAGTATGATTAATAGCCCAGCAGATTACTTGCCACAATAGACTTAACCATAAGTATAAAAGTCCATTACAATCAGTATATATAACTAATACATGTATGTGAACCCTATATACGAAGCAATGATGAAAAAAATATGTTTAACTTGTAGTATTAATGAAGTGTGATGTTGAGGGGGTGGGTCCTTTTCTTGCATGAATGATTTGCGTAATTTCAATAGTACGTAAAGAAGCACATATTCTTTTGGCTATTAGGGTCGAATACGTACTGGATCTCATATTTTTAAAGTGTGAAAAGTAAATCCATAAGTAGGTCCTGTGGCATGCCATTCAAGCAATGTGCTAAAAATAAAACCAAATGTATACATAATCCCATGAGAGTAACTTTCAATGGGACAGTGAAGCCAATAATGACCACTTATAAAATTTTCCTCTCCTCTCACATTAAGCCAAAAAAACCTGGATACAAATATGTTGATCACTGCGTCAAGCCATAATACCATGAGAACTGCAGATTATTTTTCATGCTACGCCATCTTCAGTATAACAGGTAATAATAATTACAGCCCAAACTACTCTGAGAATATGTCCCCTTTCTTATTCAACGCTATCTCCAGAGCTTCCTGCTACAATTTATCCAAGCAAACGATGTGAAGAGTACACATAACCAAGAAGAAAGGAAAAAGCTATAAAATCTCATGCTATGAATTGTGGGACTGTCAGATCAAATGGATTCAAGTATGGTATACACAAGGAATTAATAGTGTGGAGATGCGATAACCAAGATCAGATGGTAAATTTTTCACACAGTATACAAGATAACATGTTATTTATCAAAAAAGATTAAAAAAATAACGCGACATGTTTAAAAAGTACCTTATGGTTGAGGAGGATACGAGGAGAGTATTATTTAATCAGTATACATCTAATAGGTGATCCCTCCGCACCAACCAACCTCAAGGGCAGACAGTGCACAGTGTATAAGCCAGCGTCTATATTATCCAGCTTCAGCCCCTCTACAAGAATAATTTCCTGGAACAATTTCAAATACCATAAGATTGAGAGGATTATTGACTCGCATTAGAAAATATAAACTCGAGCCAAAGTAGAATCTGCATTATATACATTTGCAACCACACACACACATCCCTCAATCGATGCCCCCAATTTTCCAGTGATGTGAATCAAATCATGGGGGCAACAAAGGTTCAACTTAGTCCAAATATGAAGAATTACCCTGCTTTTCAGGAAAATTTGATGGGTAGGAAGAATATCATCAAATGCACCCGCGGATAAGTAATCAATTCCTGGAAAAAGAAAACAAATGTCAGCTATGAATTCTTCTACCAGTTGATAATTGATTAAGAGGAAAATCAGGAATAAGTTATCACTCATTTACTCTAGTTGAGCTGCAGCAATAAGACAGAGAAGCCTCTTAGGACAAAGTCAAGATTGGATAACTTCACTCCAGTAAGGAGAAAGTGCAAGTTATAGAAACATATTACTCTAGATAGTCACCGTTTCAATCAAACAAGATGTCACAGGAAGAAGGAATAGGGGTGTAACAGTACACAAAACATACTATTTATTGTTGAGCACTATTTTTTACCCAACATTCAAACACTCAAGCATGCAGGAAACCAAAACATCATAGATTATTTAAGATATCATAGTGTTACAGCCTATCTTACCAACAAGCTTGATGTCAGTGTTATCCACTAGCCACTGTGCTCCATCCTTCTTGAATCCAACAAAGCTTGAGTCGAATGCCTTTTTCCACATAAGACGCCTGAATGTCAATTAAGTTTAATCCAGATACACTGCACTAACTGTAACTGTACATTTAAGTCAAATCATTTAAGACTGTGTGTTGCTTCAGGGACCCTGATAGCTGATAGCATCTGCCCTTTCAAATTGAGTGATCATGCATATTAATTCGTTGAAATATGAGCAGCAACTACATAAACAATGAATGCATCAAAATGAAGCTCTCAGACAGCATAACCTGCCGCCTATGAAAGAGTCGGGGGAGCAGAGGAATCCTATTCAGTTCAGGTAAGGGGGGGGGGGGGGGGGGGGCCCCCCAAAGAACCCACGCTAAAAAGGGGGGGCCCCGGCTCGCCCAATACACCCCCACTCTAAC
>JAOTQR010000001.1:34624470-34669524 GCA_025774065.1 Solanum ossicruentum | reverse complement strand
GGGGGTGGGCGTAGGGGGGGGGGCCGCGTCGGGAATCCACAAAGATACTAGACTTCTCAAGGAAGGTCTCACTGTTCACACTAAATCCCTAACCTTAATTGCTTATCCTTCAATCAAGTTTTCGAAAAACTTATCCGGTAAGAGCATTACCACTAAAAGAATAAGAAAGAAGGTTAAAAACAGATATTTTGTAAGATCCGGTACATCAGGCTAAGGTTCATAATACACAAGTAAACCATGCGAAACAACAATTGCCTTCCAAGACGGATGCTTGGAGAGGCATGTGATTAAGATGCTAATTGAAATGAATAGCCATTCCAGTAACAACTTGGTCATTCCATGCTTAAACTGAAGAAGATACAATTATATCCACAATGAACAGATAGAGAATGTGCTATAAGTTTTTTTCGCAATTCATAAATATATATATAACTTAGAGAAATCTTGAGGATGGAACTTCGATCAACAATGAACATGCAACCTAAGCACAGTTCTAAGATAATGCTATAAATTACCTGTCAGTGTTTAGTGTCCTGAAAAGTACTCGTTTGACTCCCTTGGGAATATGTAAGGATTGCATTACATCCGCTGAACAAAAGAAAAGAAAAGTTTGATCATAAGATTATGTAAACAATTCCGGTTTGCCGCTACTGATTTCTCACAAGTATTTCTTCCTCTAGTTGTTGCACATATGATATTGTATGCAAGGTAAGACAGAGGAAAACTTTTAAGCTCAACAATTTCAAGTCAACTGATATGCTGGCAAATTGAGAACTATGTATAAGACAATAAGCTGGAATAATTGATTCAAAAATAGGAGAGTTCATCATATCAGATAAATTCAGCATGAGATGGGAGGAGGAGATTTACCAGTTAAGTTCTTGTCTCTTGGAACATCAACTAGCAGTGCAGGACCTGTTAAAGTAAGTTAAGGACATCATCAGTAATGCATGAAAATGTGTAATACTGCCTGTAAAAAGATAAAACACTGTTTGGTAGGATGTATTATATAAAATAGTCCTTATATTAATTTTAGTCCATCTAATATAACGTTTGGTTGCACAATTCAACTCAAACACACCTATACATGGATAACTTACTACAACGTCTATGGTCTTATCTAATACCAAAGATAACTGGGCATTACTAATACTGGGTTTAATAATATTTGGACAAGGCAATTAAATGACTAAACTACCCCTCAAAAATATGGACTGCGATTTTTTTAATAACTAGTTTAGAATATGTGTTTTGCACATGTATATTGCGTTAGGTCATATAAAACGATAAGATGAATAATCTATTTATAAAAAATTATTTAACGTTACACTACCTTTAATTATTTTTTTCAAAAAATAATGAAATGAATTGAAGAGTACCGCAAACCAAATTTTAATTGAATTTAAACTAAGAATAGTATTAGACCATAAAAGGAGTCCTGCCACTCCTACCGTAGTAGTGGTTTTTTTTCTCCCCGAAAATCATGATAATTTTTGTTAATGTTATACTTTATCATATACTTTAGAATTCTTTAATTTATAAAATATATTTTTTTATTATCATATATTTTAGGACTTTTTAATTATTAATTCTTGTAATACCTCTTATCTCATATATATCTTAGGATACCTTAATTTTAAACTATATTTTCCTCTTATCAAAAGGACTCCTTTGACCAACGTTTCATTTAAATTGTGAACATTTATCATTACAGAAATTTCAGATGATCTAATATTAGTGACACTGAACTGGAATATGAATATATTACTAGAACTTTTCATTTATAAAATTCTTTTTAGCTTGAATTGAAAATGATTTTATTAGGTTGCACGAACTCTTTCTAGAAGAGTGTCAACTTTACATGAGAAGTTATCTGTAACAAAGACTTAACAACATATTATCTGGTCAAATTATGCAGTTTTATGAGTATGTAACTTATTAGTCGTTATTTCTTATTTTTTTCTTTCTCTTTTTTCATATTTAGTCTATACTACTTATGATTTTTATGAATTTTTGAGATGAGAATTTCTCGGGAGATGAGGATTTCTCGGAAAAAAAGAATTATATTTAACAAAATATTATACACGTAACAATTTGATTCAAAAATTACATTTATTACTATCAATTAATGTGATACACACATACCTTAACTAGTGTGCTTAAATGGAACTCATCGGATTCGAGACAAAAAGAGATTGAGGGTTACCATTCAGAACTTCGAGGTCGAGAGAATCGACATCGAACCCGGCATCGAAATAGTGATCGTAGACATCGCCGGGAGCATCAATATGAGTGCCGGTATGGGCCGGAAGTTTCATCTCGGAGTTATTAGCAACAGACCCATTCTTCATGCTTTTGGATAGCCACAGGAACTGGCCAAGTCCCTCCTCTGAACCCCAGCACGGTATATTGGGCGTCAATGGATGAGTAATGTCGAAAATCCTTCCGTTCCCGTAAACCTCACGACGGACACGTATTAGGTCATCGGAAGCAGTAGATTGACAGGAGGTTGGCGTTTCAATACCACACAGCGGCGGATAAGCGGAATCGGCGACTGAAACAATCGGATTGAGAATAAGAGTGATTAGTAGAAGTAGAATTGCAGGATTTTCATTTCGCCTGAGAATGAATGTACGGTCACCGGAATTTGAAATGTATTTTTCAGTGGGAAGTAAACGCTGATTGGATTTTTCAATTGGATAAGCTGTTTCGCCTGATCGGTTACACGTGTTAGAAATTCTATAGCTGCCATGATTGTTTGCTCAAGTTATTTTTCATTATTGTTTCGTTTCCAATCATTTCTTAATTTACGTGTCAAATCAATCGTAATTGAAAAAAGAGTAAAATATATTTATTTTATGCGAAGATAATAATCATTTTATCACTATTCTATAAGTATAATCACAAAATAATTTTTAAAAAAATAAAAAAAAATGCATGTTTTTTGATGTTTTTGTGGTGATTATGATGCGCCAAAGGTAATTTGAGAGGGGTAGCTTAAAATGCAGATTTTAAAGTAGTTCAATTCTCTTGAAAATTAAAAATGTGAAGACTTTAAATAATGTCTCCTCTCTTATTGTACTAGGCTTTTTGATATTCTATCTCATGAAATATTCCATCACTGTGTGAATTTAGATATTATTATATATTTATAAATATTTATTTGTATAGCTAATTATTATTATTTATTGATTTGAGATCATTAAAAGAATTCATAATTAAATTTCATATTTTAAATCGTCCTTCGCCTTAAAATTATCAGTTATATATCACCTCAAAATTATTATTGACTATGACTATTGATCACGATCCCAAGATTTTAGAGCTGGGTCATTTTAAACAAATAAATTCTACATCATATCAATTAAAAAAAATCTTTAATATCATATTGATGTGATATGATTTTTTTTTTCAACGCTATGATACTGTAACTTTTATTTAGCGAAATTTCTTCATAACCCTTAAAACCCCTCTTAGACACAATCTTTTTTCATTTAATTACTTTTAACTTTTCAAAATTAAAGAACAAAACAATCTTATTTGAAGTTTAATACAAGTATAATGTTTCACTAAACATAGTTTTTAGTACATTCTCTTGGTCTGTACTTAAACCTTGTTTTTATTTTGTTTCTAATATAACTCTTTATTGATCACTCGTAACAACAATTGATGTTTAATGAAGAAATCAGCACTTGAAGATAACTCCACGTTTATGAATCCCGCTGCTGCATTTCAAACTGGGCAGCTCCAAATTATTCAACGAACTGATCTCATTTACTGCTTGAAACTTAGCCACAGAACAATCTGCGTTAAAGAGTCCTGTAGCTGAAAAATCTTTGTCACATCCCATCACAGGCATCAAAACAACCAACCGAAGTCTCTCTTCATTTTCTCGTTTCGTTTTCCTATGAAGTGGCCATTGATGTGAAGGTTAGAATCTGAGACCAAGCAAAAATCTTTGTCCTTCTTCCCGTGGAAGTAGAAAGTAATTCCATCTGCCCCGATGAAACGCGGATCTTGGCACACTGCTCCTGGCATGTCACAACCTGTACAGCAACATTAAACATTAAATATTACTCCAGTGCCTCAAAGGTTCCCGCCCATTGCGGGTTAAGGGGATCGGATGTACGCAGTCTGACCCTATATTTAAAAACATATAGCGACTATTTCCGGACATATCACAACCTGTATTTGGATAAATTAAAACATACACTTGCTAAATTAGATATTTTCTTTTAACGACGCGAAAAATGATCACTAAAAGTTCAAATATAGTCCTTACTAGTCAATAGCGACCAGAAAAATATTTATATTGTTATAAGCCCTATGACTAAAAGTTCAATATTTTAGTTACTTGTTTTAATTAATTTTGGTCTATATAATACTTTTATTGGCGTTGAAATGTCTTTATCGTGTAACTTTAATACACTATTAGGTAACTAAAAAGATACTCGTAACTGTAGCAACACTTCAAATTAATACACTTTACGTGTATAAAGTCCAAGTAAAATGTATATGTGGAAGAGGAACTTACTGCAAACAGATTTACAATCAACTTGACAAGTACCATGGCAAGAGCTAGGGCATGTATGTTCTAGGTTATAAGATTTGCTATGTTTCTTGTCCTTGCTCTTGCACTTCACCTTCTTTGGGGCTTTTGGTGGATGGGGGTGATAGGGAGGTGGAGGCGATGGTCCATCAATACAAATAGGCTTACAAGAACGACACTCGGATTATGCAGCCATTGGGACAGAACTTGGGACAAACATGTGGAAGATTTTTGCACTGTTTGATCTCATCATCAGGGCAATGAGAATGGCTTGGATGGTTGACTATTCCAGGAGGAGTAGCTTCTACTATTGCCACAACCACTGCAAAGAACAACCCAATTAGTCCCACAACATTGTGGGCAGATTAACGAGCCATTCTTTCTTTTCAATAATTGAAATACTGGAACTGTGTTTTGAGTTATGGGATTATCTTAGAAACAATCCCCTTTTTATAGGACTTGAGAATGAGAAAAATGAGCTTATTGTTTCGTGTCATAATGTCAAAGTTTTTTATAATTGTATGCTTCTTGATAAGTCACCTTGTAGCACATGCTTCTTTTATCAAGTCAACTCTATTCTCTTCAATTTCATTAGTAGCCTGCCCCTATTTGTATGAACGTATGGCATCACTTGCTTAGTAAAGTTTCGAAACCAATACTTTTCACATCTTCAACTTCTATATACAGACAATACCACCCTACATACGAAGCAATGAGGAAGAATAAATATGTTTTTAACTTGTGAAAAAACTTCATAGTATTAATGAAGTGTGGCGAGGGTGTGTCCTTTTCTTGTCCATTAATCTGTCATGAGTGGTTTGCGTAATTTGATTAGAACGTAAAGAAGCACATATTCTTTGGGCTATACTTGGAATGTATTAGTGAAGTAATACTTGATGACCACCCATGAAATCTTCATCTCCTGTAGAAAGCAATATAATGACCGTAATCATAGTCACATTAAGACAAATATAACTTGGATTAAATATATTGATCACTCTGTAAATCCATAAAACCATAAAGACCTACCATGACATCTACAGATTATTTGCTCATGCAGCGCGTTTTCAGTCTAAAAGCTAATAACAATTACAGTCTAAACTACCCTGAGAACATGTCCTAAACAGCACCACTTCTTATTCAACACTAGCTCCAGTGCTTCCTGGAACAATGTACCCAAGCAAACAATGTGAATAGAACACATAATCAACAAAATAGAAAAGGCTATAGAATTTCATGCTATCAATTATGGGGCTATCGGATCAAATAATTAACAGAAATGAGATGTGAAAACCAAAAATCAGATAACAAAGTTTTTCACATTGAACAAGTCATTATACAATGTAACATGTTATTGATCAAATAAAGATGAAATATACAAGGTAACATGTTTAAAAGTACCTTATGGTTGAGGCAGATACGAGGAGAGTATTACTTAATCAGTATACATCTAATAGGTGATCCCTCTGCACCAAGCAACCTTAAGGGCAGACAGTGTACAGTGTATAAGCCAGCTTCAACATCATCCAGCTTCAGCCCTTCTACAAGAATAATTTCCTGGAACATTCCAAATACCATAAGATTGGGAGGATTAAGATTTAGTGGTATTAAAACAAGTAAATGTCAATTAACTGACTAATTATAAACATTTTATTGCCTCTTTAAAACAAAGAACAGACATAATGCTTGACTATAATTTTCTTTTCTTTTTTCAGGAAAAAAAATTATCCAACTTGCTTTCACAATCTAGAAACAAAGATTATGCCATTGGTCAACCATCAAAAGGTTGACATATTTTTAAGTTTATGTTCCAGCATTTGTCATATCAACGGAAAGTTCTAAAAATATTTCATTGTTCCTAGATGGGTATAAAACCGTATTAGAATTCTTGGAATGGAACAAAATAAAGTTGGGTCAAATGAATAAATGGATAGGGCTGCAACTTCAATTAAATTATAGGGAAAGAAAGACCTATGAGAATCAAGGAATGATATAAAAAAGGGAGAGAAATTATTCATATTATATAAATATGAAGTAGAAGAACCTCCACCCAGTTACCAACTCAGGTTTCATCTTCAATGAGTTTCACTACATGAAAAGGATAAACAGGAATGGCATACAAATTAATTTTTGCATCCTCCTCCACTAGTTCTCAACATATATCTTTTTTTTTCAGTGAGGAAAAATTCAGCTAAGTGAAGGAGGCCCATGCACTTTACCGTTAAAAAATTACTCAAAAGTTAACAACCCTCTTCAAAACTTTTAGAAGGCTAAGATGCAAATATTGTGTAGTTCCAAGGTACAGAAACTACTATTTTTAATCGTCATTATTGCACGAAGTTGTTATTATTGCACGAAGTTGTTATTATTGCACGACTATCCAGATCTCTTCTACAAATGTACAGTGACAGTCAATAGACCCAAAATAACCTTAGATGCTTTGTTGATGACATCTAGTTCACAATCTTGCATATAACAGTACAAGATTTAGAAAGTACCATAACTGCTACAACTTGCATCAATTTTCAGATGACGGTGATTAGGGTTAGATGCTAGTTGTAGCAATTAGGAAATATGACAATCATTTTGTTATCACCCCTTCATGGTATCAGTTGGACAACGGTTAAGTAAGGCCAAGAAGTTCCTGGAAAACAAGAAATTGGGAAGCTGATCTAAATTCTGAAAACTTAATCACCCATAATCACTTTCTGTTTTTTTATTTTTTTCACCTTTAAAGAGAAGAGTGTAGGATTACCAGTCTCATTTACTGCTAAGAGCAACTTGAATATGAAATATTAACTAGAGTCAAAGTTGAAAAATAGGCACCCAATTGAGATTTGAAACCCACACACACACACCTCAATCGAGACACCCAATTTTCCCTGCCATGTGAATCAAATCGTAGGGGGCAGCAATAAACGTTCAACTTAGTCCGACTATGACGACTTACCCTGCTTTTCAGGAAAACATGATGGGAAGGAAGCAAATCATCAAATGCAGCAACCGACAAGTAATCAATTCCTGGAAAAAGAAAAATAAATGTCAGTTACAAATTCTTCTACCAGTCGATAATTTTATCAAGAGGAAAAGCAGGAATATCACTCATTTACTCTAGTAGTCTAGTTGGGCTGCAGCAGTAAGACACAGAAGCCTCGTAGAACAGTCAAAATATGGGAGTTCATAATTTGAGAGCAAAAGTTGGAGGAAATGGGAAAGGAAAACACTCAAGTTTATAACTATGATGGATTATTGTCAAAGAAATTTGTCAACAGAAGGCAGTAATGGAACAACTAGCTGACGATAATAAGGGTACATGAACCATGACACATACAGACTAAAAGCCAGATAAAGCAAGAAAGTATCAAGTCCAAATTCCTAATTCACCAATTGAAAAATCGGGCATCAGTCCGACTGAAGATAATACAAATATATCCATAATGTATATATGCATGTGTATTAAGTAAATACCAGTTCAAGCACTTACATGATCTGCATGATGTTTCACTTACTCATGACAAAGCATAAAATACTGACAGGATTCATGCAGAATCGCATCTTTAAACTGGCAAAATATATTTACACCAAGGATAAGTTCACTCCAGTAAGGAGCATGAAAGAGAGTACAAGCTATGGAAACAATTGTCACGTATTACTCTAGATAGTAACTGTGTCGATCAATCAAGGTGTCACAAGAAGAAGAGAAAGGATAGGAACCATTTGACCATAGAGGTGTAACAGTACACGAAGTATCCTGTTACTGCTGAGCACTATTGTAACTAACATTTAAACACTCTAACATGCGGTAAACCGTAACATCATAGATTATAAAGATATCACAGTGTTGCAGCCTATCTTACCAACAAGTTTGATGTCAGTGTTATCCACTAGCCACTTTGCTCCATCCTTCATGAATCCAACATAGCTTGTGTCAAATGCCTTTTTCCACATAAGGCGCCTGAAAGTTAATTAAGTTTAATCAAGACACACTGCACGAGCGTAACTGTACATCCAAGTTAAAATCATTTAAAATTCTATGCTAGGTGTTGCTTCACGGAACCTGATAGCATCTATCCTTCTTTATATACCAAGTGATTATGCATATTAATTCGTTGAAGTATAAGCAACAACTACATAAACAATAAGTGCATCAAAATGAAGCTCTCAAACAGCATAAACCTGCAACCTAGGAAGGAGATGGAGGAGAAGAGGAATCCTACGCAGTTCAGGCAAGAGGGGAAAGATTCCATAAAGATACTAGACTTCTGAAGGAAGATCTCACTCTTCACACTAAACCCCAAACCTTAATTGCTTATCCTTCAGTTAGGTTTTCAAAAATTTTGTCCAGAAAGAGCATGACCATTAAAAGAACAAGAGAAAAAGTTAGAGACGGATATACTTTTCTCAGTTCATCTATATCAGGCTAGGGTTTGTAATACATGAGTAAAGCATGCGGAACAACAATTGGGATCCCCAGGCATGCTTGGAGAGATGTGATACAGATGCTACTTGAAATGTGTAGCCAATCCAGTAACAGCTTGACCATTCCATGCCTCAACTGAAGAAGATACAGTCAGATATAGAGAATGCGCTGTAAGTTTTATTATGTTTACCGCAATTCATCAATCTATCTTTTTGAGACTTCAGAAGGGTAATCCAAGATCTTTGTAGAAGCACATTCTCCAGAGTCGGATATCTTTTTTTCTATGTTCTTGTTGGCTTTCAACTTTCACAATTTAGTCCACAGTCCAAACAAAGTTTTCACTACCAAGAGGCAGAAATTGATCACAACCCACATAAGTTCAATTCTTATATCGGCCAAAAATTAAGACTTGCGCAAGAAGTAAAAGTGTGAACTTCACTTAACATCTGACAATCCTTTTTCATACATCACCACAAAGAACAGAAACAAACATAAAGATGCAAAATTTCACAAAATCCTAAATTTCATAGAGTATACTCAATCAGATGTAAGTATAAAAAAAAATTTATTAGATGTCTGTTGTCTATCTTTGTAATATTAACAGCCTGACCTGAAGGAAAATGCTTGGAGGGGCATTGATTAGAAGAATATGTAGATGCATCATTTATCAAAGAGGTTAGTCTTTAGCAACCCTCTAAAAGGGTATGTCAAGTTTGAGAATAATGATGTAGGGGTGTATTTGCAAAAGAATCAAGGTCCAGTTGTTTTTTGATAATTAAAGTTGGATCCCCTAATGTAAGTTTGCCGGTTACCTGTCGAGGTACTTTACTTATGGTACTATTAGAATATGTTGCATTCAAATGAAATTTTATATAATACCACAAACCAGATTCCTTGAAGATTTGGAAGAATCTGTAAATTCTGGATATACTCCAATGTTACTAACAATCAGAAGAGAAACAAAAACACGTGGCAAAACTTCCAACAATTTCACTATAATAAGCAGCAACAAACACGTAAAAAAAGGAGAAGCTATATAGCTTAGGAATTGGAACTTCGATCAACAACAATCATGCAACCTAAGCACATTTAAAAGATACTGCTATAAATTACCTGTCAGTATTAAGTGTCCTGAAAAGTACTCGTTTGACTCCCTTGGGAATATGTAAGGATTGCATAACATCCGCTGAATTTAAAAAAACAGAAGTGTCATCATATATAGCCAATAAGATTATGTAAACAACTCTGGTCTGCCTACTCAAATCTCAGAGTATTTCTTCCTCTAGTTGTTGCACATATTATATTGTAAAGGTGAGACAGGAAAATCTTAAGCTTGACAATTTCAAGTCAACAGATATGCTGGGAAATTTAGACCTATGTAAGACAATAAGCTGGAATGATTGATACAAAAATAGGAGAGATTATCGTATATGAGACATTCAACATGAGACAGGAGGGGGAGAAGATTTACCAGTTAAGTTCTTGTCTCTCGGAACATCAACTAGCAATGCAGGACCTATTAAAGCAAGTGAAGGACATCATTGGTAATGCATAAAAATGTGTAATACTTCCTGTAAAAAGATAAAACACTAATGCACACAGATAAAAAAATAACAAAGGGAGAAAATTGGCGGTACGTTAAGGTAAAGGATCCATTTTTTTTTACAAAAAAAAAAAAAAAGAGACAGGAAACGTACTCTGAAAGGGTAGGAGAATCTAGATCAATGCTAAACCCTTAAAAGGACCAGAACCAGTCAAACAGAAAACAAATATGTTAAGGTTCTTTGTAAGAGGTACCCTTCCAATGAAGAAGACAGTAAAAAAGAAATTTTTCTATTCCACGGAAAAAATTAAATTGAATGATATCATGTGCAAGTACCATATGTTAATGGATCAACGTAAACACAATCAGAGATTGCATTAAATTTGAGTACATATGTATCATGAAGCAAGAAACACAAGGTAAGAATCAACTCCCAGGATGTAACCCACACTCTTCCTTTGCTATTCTTTTTTCCCTTTTCTCAGCAATGACAAATGCTTTATACCATAAATAAGGTCGTGATTTCAACTGTCGCAGAAGAAACATAATTTTTCTTTTGAGGATCAACAATCCACCATAGAAAGTCATGATTGTCAACTCTAACCGACTTGACTTTCAGGAATTCCTGTGAAGTTGTTTACTAGCTTCACCTCTTCGTTTTCTTTTTTTCAATTTGAAAAGTACAAAATGTTTGCTAGATATAAAGTCTGGCTATACTGCTGCTCTTGGGCATCTGGGAGGAGTACAATAGCTTAAACTCTAGAATGACAGTCATAAAATCTTTATCAACAGAGGATAAAACATATTCCCTTTGTTTCAATCTCTGTGGCATAGTTTGGCTCAACACAGAGTTTAAGCAAAATAGGAGAACTTTGAAACTTGTGTTTCAAACATCCCATAACATTTGTGAGGCTATCTATGAGTCTTTTGAAACTTCTGGTCTTAAACAGACCATAACATATTCGAAGCTATAAAAGCTTCACATTAAGGATAAAATGAGAAGTTTATAGTTAGATGTTTCTAAATATGGAAATGTATCATTATTTTTGGAACAGCAAAATAAGGAAATCAAATAGTATCACATAAACTAGAACAAAAGTAATTACAACTAAAAGAAAGTCTCAAAAGAATTGATTCGAAAAATTCCCAATTCTTAGACCAGGTATCAACTGTTTCCAGTTTAAGACCTAATCTCCCATCTTCAATATCCCATCAATTTAAAAGTGCCAAATTCAAGGTTCCAAACGGAGGTGTATAGTTGATAGAGCCATGACTCATGAGAAGTTAAAAATAAGCACATGTGTAATCATATTTCTAAAGCACTAGAGTTATCAAAGGTAGAATTTCCTGTGGTTAATACCATTGAGAACTCTAAGATCAAGGGAATCAACATCAAACCCTGCATCATAGTACTCCTCGTACATATGTCCTGGTGCATCAACATGAGTGCCAGCATGAACGCCTAATCTCAGTTCCGAAAAGTTGTAATCAGAGCCATTCTTCATGCTCGACAAAAGAGTGAGAAACTGTCCGATTCCTTCATCAGAATCCCCCACAGGAGTATTAGGATTGAACTGGTGTGTGATATCAAATATTTGTCCATCTTCATACACCTCTCTCCTCAAAGGTCTCAAATCATTACTAGATCCAACACAAGTACCCGGTTCATCACCATATCCAGTTGGGTATGCATCACTAGGTGATGAAAAAGCAAGTGATATTGTGCTTACAAACAGCAACTCAGCTAATATTAGCAACTTACACACAGCCCTCATATTACTTTCCAAAAAAGGCATGAACTTTAGCAATGGAAATTAGAAATGTCAACGTTATGGCTTCACACTATGCTCAAGTATATAAGATATATCAGTTCACAATGAAATTATCGGTAGATAAACATTTGAATACTCTTCAAGAAGATGCTTTTTTTTTTCAAAGTTTTGGATAATATTCCATATTTTTATGCCTCAAAAGATACCCTGAGAATTGGGTCCTTACAAGTGTTAAATATTAACAAGTTGCATTAATCGCATCAATCTCCAGATGGAGGCTCACAGCAAAACCAAGATTTTCAAACTTTGTGGCCTTAGCTTAACATGCCCAATGTCGCTTTCTAATTTATTTCATCAAAAAACGCGTGAACTTATGTGAAGGAGACAGCAATGCATAAGATAGTGCTGGTTAATATACTTAAGTGAAATTAATCCGAAGCATTTGAGACAAAAAGAGATGGAAATTGAAGGTTACCATTGAGAACTTCGAGGTCGAGAGTGTCGACATCGAAGCCGGCATCGAAATAGTGATCGTAGACATGGCCAGGAGCATCAATATGAGTGCCGGTATGGGTCGGAAGTTTCATTTCGGAGTTATTAGCAAGAGAGCCATTCTTCATGCTATTGGGTAGCCAAAGGAACTGGCCAAGCCCGTCTTCTAAGCCCCAGGACGGCATATCAGGGGTCATTCGATGCGTTATGTCGAAAATCCTTCCGTTCCCGTAAACTTCACGACGGACAGGAATTAGGTCATCGGAACCGGCAGATTGAAATGAGGTTGTCGTTTCAATACCATACGGCGGCGGATAAGCAGAATCGGTGACTGAAAAAATCGGATTGAGAATTACTAGTGAAAGAGTGAATAGTAGAAGTAGAATTGCAGGGATTTTCATCTCGCCGGAGTATGAATGAACGGTCACCGGAATTTGAAATGTATTTTCTGATTATATATTTTTTTTATTTATTATATATAGAAGCGCACAGAAGTTTTTCAGTGGGAAGTAAACACTGTAAATTGGATTTTTAAATTGGATAAGTTCTCTCTCTGTTTTTTAGAAAGATAAGTTTTATTTGCCTGATCAATTTGAGATAAGATTTAATCAAATTTTAATAGTATATCTAATGTCTCCATGGATGAAAGATAACATTGCTAGCCGGTAAATTGGATAAGTTCTCTCTTCTTTTTTTTTTTATGATAAAGATAAGTTCCATTTGCGTGATCAATTTGGAAATTATGATTCAATCAAATTATACTAATATATCTAACGTCTACATGGATGAAAAATAACATTGCTAGCTGGTAAATTGGATAAGTTCTCTCTTCTTTTTTATTATGAGAAAGATAAGTTCTATTTGGATGATCAATTTGGGAATTAAGATTTAATCAAATTTTACTAGTACTAACATCTACATGGATGAAAAATAACACTGCTAACCGGTAAAAATGTATCCAGTAATCAATATTATAGTCAAAATATAATGGAGTTTTGCACATTTTTTCTTAATTAATTAATATAATAACCAATGCGAGAATTATATATATTTATTTATATTTTAGGATACGTATAATTAAATAAATACAATTTAACTTTAATAATTTTGATTAAAAAATAAAATAATATTGTTAATTGACTTTGTTTCGAATGAAATGTGATTGAAATATTCTATGTTATGTATAGATTTTATCTTAATAATTATTTAAATCATAATAATTAAAGTACTAATTACAATTTATAATATAAGTATAAGAACCCGATATAAGAGGCAAATAAATATAACATGTCTATTCTTCGTAAGACTCTGTAGGATAAAGAGTTCCCTGTAGATATGTTTGTATATGACTACATATAACTCTTTCGTTTGAAAAAGATGATTATTTTATATATTTAAAAAAAATTATTTAATTTTAGATTTTTACATACTATATTTAAAATTATCATATTAAAGAGAACTTTAGTATAATTAATATAATATTAATTTAAAATTAAAAAAAATTATATGCATCAAGTGAAATTAACTTAATTCATTTTTTAACGGCGAAAATAACTTGTTTTTGTCTAATTTATTACACGTGTCAGAGATTCTACATAATCAAGTTATTTTTACGTCATTGGAATCTCAAATTTGAAGACAAGTGTACATGTAACATGTTTTTATTTACAGTCAACTTCTTTTTTTTTTTTTGGCAGCGGGAATTATAAAACGCCATTTTATGCGAAGATACGTTTTATCACTACTGCATAATTACAACCACAAAAATGGTTTTTAAAAAGAATATACAACCATAAAAATGTGAAGGCATTAATAAAGTCTCATATATTATTATATATATGATGAAAATAGTTCTTACACCTAACTCACACCCTAAAAGCTAGCACACCCCAAAAACTAGCTTAAGCTTAAAGGGAGATGATTGCCTAAGCCTTATAAGCAGACTACTCATCCCATTGACCACCAATGTGGGACTTTGTGTTTCAACACTCCCCTCTTACACCCAGTGCTTAGCATCTGGTAATTCTTAGAGGATTGTCTAAGCCTTATAAGCAGACCACTTATCCCATTAACCACCAATATGTGACTTTGTGTCTCAACAATATATATATTGGGTTTTTTGATATATGAGATAAAGATACTAATAGTCTTGAATTTATTTATTTTTTGAAAAAAATAATAACCTTGAAAGAAAAAATTGAAATTATCTCATACTTCATTTGGGATATTATTTAATTTCGATAACTAATTCTTTTAAATATTCTATCTCCTGAAAATATTTTAAATTGTGATTTTATTTATATGAATCTAACTATTAATATATATTGACCTGAAATCATTATAAAAAAATTTATTAATTAAACTTTAAAATTTTGAATCTTTTTATGTGGCAGATAACCAAGAGTCATATATCACCCCGCAATTGTTATTATTAATGACCATTTATCACAATTTGGGACTGTATATCGAGTCGATTTGATTCAATTTTAAAGTTTATTCGCTCAATTGATCAATATCGATTTGTAAATTTGTTAAACTATTACAATATCATTAACATACTAGCTTATCTGTTATTGGCTTATCGATTACTGATCTTTAACGGTTAGATTACCGATTTAATGTTAAGATTTGACACAATTTTCTTTATTGAAAATTACTTAGAAGCAAGATAACAAATCAAATTAACCATACACATGAGTTGACAAATTCATTTCGCTTGAAAGTAAATACTGTCACATTGTAGAATAACTGAAAGTTTGAGACAATAAAAAATAAAAATATGAAATTATCAAAGGACTTTATATACCTAATAGTACAAATATAATAATTTAATTTACTATCAAGTTATAACCCATTACAAAAAACTCAACCCATTAAGAATCATAACCCAACAATAAAAAAAATTTAAATCTTTACGAAGATTGATAAATCATAACCTGTTATTAATAAATCAATAATTTTTTTAAATTCAAATAGTCAATTCAATTCAATTTTAAACCATCCTACCACAAATCCTCCAAGCTTTTGGAGCAGTCATTTTAAATAGATAAATTTTTCATTACATCAATTAAAAAAGTCTCTGTTATCATATTGATATGATATGTATTTTTTTAACGGTATGATATAATAATACTCCATTTATTTGGCTATTCCTTCATAACCCTTCAAACTTGGCATTATGTTTGATACAGACACTATAACCTTTTCATAATGACTGTTTAAACACCCTATGTTTAGGACTTAGGATTGTCAAATTTGGATGTGTCATTTGACCCAATGCCTTTATTTTGAGATAATGTTTGATTTTTGCTTTTTAAATCTATAGTTTTTAATATTACTTTCTCGGCATTTTAAATAACTAAAACGTAATTAAAAAGATCTTTATATTGAAAAAGTAAAAATAAATTGCAAGACATGCATTTATATTTTCATATCATAATATATAAAATGTAAATTTTGTCTTATAAAATATAACAAATTATGCAACTTAATTTTTGGAAAACTTATGTTGTAAGACATGACACATCTATCCTATGTCGAGGGGTGTCAAGCGATACTCCTTCGTCGGAAATTATACTATGTAGATAAGTTAAGACTTTTTGACATAAGGTAAAGAGTTAGCTTAGTGGTTTAAGCATTTTTTCAGCAAAAAAATTGCTTTTTCTACTTAATGTCTTTTTCCTTAATTAACTGTTGCGTTTTTTCCTTATTTAACTGTTGCATTTTTTCCTTTTTTTAATTTGCATTTTTTTACTTATTTAACTGTTGTATTTTTTTCTTATTTAACTGCTAGGTTTTTTTACTTTGTTTTTTTAATAACTAAACCTTTTTTTTCTCTAATTTTTAAATGATTGACTTAAATTAAAATAGACTATTTAATATTAATATTTTAAATATACTTTTAGTGATAATATAATTATGTTTTGCTTTCATTAGTAGAATTTATTTTGTTAATTTTTTTGTATGTGTTTAGTACTTTATATTTTAATATCTTTTAATGTAAATTCTAGCTCTACAACTGTTATCAAAGGCATTAGCTCTTTTGAGAACCCAACCACAAAGTATGCATTAGAGCATTGTTGCTCTATAACTTATGCTTTCAAAAACCACAATTTTATGGTGAAAGTGACTTAACTTACCCCCATAGAATTTAGCGTTAATAAGGTAAAAATTCTCTTAATTTATATCGAGTGAAATAGATATCATATAATTCATGCTGGACAAGTTAAAAAATTTCTAAACATGTCTTGTGATATTTGGTCACAAATATAAATGTTTGGAAAGTCACCTGGTAATTAAAATTAGTATGGTTATTAGAATAATACTTATCAATTTAGTAATTAAACAACCTAATAATACTATGACCTGTTTGTTTGTCACAATTTAATTACAGCATAATTATGAGTGTGTTATTTGATTGCACAAGTGTAAGTTACAAGATTATATTAAAATTTTAAAATAAAAGATAATTGTCTATAATTAAATTTTTTTTAGGCAAATAAAGGTATTTATAAATAATATTAAATTGAATATTTAAGATATATATTAATATTATTTTTTAAAATATATTAATTAGTAAACAAATGTACTTAATTAATATTATAAAATAGTAATTTATATTTTTCAAATCAGTAGTATTTAATTAAATTAATCATAAAAATTTGAAATATAAGATTTACAAATATCATGAAAGACATTTAATAAAAGAAAATATTAAATATAATTACTAAGATGATTTTCAAACAACATAGAGAAAAAAAATTAAAAATCACTGGGAAGTACAAAAACTTGAATATGGGCATGAGACCAAATAGTTCAATTGATGGTAATGGCGGAGAAAGGTTGATGTCAGACAGATTTTTAGTAATTGCAGTTAGGCAAGACGCATGCGAGATGATGTTGAGTGTTGACCATGATGTTACTGCCTCCGTCGGTACTCTTGTACATCAAAACCATTATCACCATTCACCCCCCTAACCCACCATTTGTAGACTTTGTGGACATAATCATCTTCATTTTTGTTCGATTCTTCAATGTTCCAAGTTTGTATTAGAGTCTATACTAAAATTAAATTACGCATCACAGAAAAAGATGAAATCATTTTATTCGTAGATTATTTATTCTAACCTTCTTCAATAAAAAATTACTAAAACTATTTACAATAATGATTTTAATAAAATTTTTAACTCAAAACTTCTGATTGGTGCCACAATAATGATGAAGTATCTCTGCAAATATGAAAAAAGAAATCCCGTACTCCTGCTTACTAGATTCCTTCCTGTCAAAACTCCTTTTCTTAACCCCCCTTATACAACGGAAAACGACAAAAATAATGCATTTAAACTTTCTTTCAACCATTTTAGTGCGATTCTAACATGTCATCTCTAAAATATTCCATTTAGAAAAAGTAAAGGTAACTAAAAGGAAAGGTAATTATAAATCTACCCAAAAAAGGTTCCTTTTTAGCGTTTCTTTCAAGTTAATAACAAACTCTGCTACTGTTAGGCGCATCTGCCAAAACATCTGTTTTTAATAAGTAACAAATAATCATACAAAGATTTTATAAAGTATTTCTGAAAAATAATTTTTACACACCTAATTTGGCTTTGATGAATAGAAGAATCGCAGAGATAGAAGTGTTGTAAATACTTTTTGGAAACAATAATGCACCGTCTACATATGGGCCATTCGCCAGACTATCATATCCTTCCCACTCCCACAATACATTCTTCAAATGCCCTAATCATATTCATTCTCACCTAATTGAGTGTAAAAATTATTAAAAAAAGTTCTTATTTTTTATATTTCTTTTCACGAAATATTCCATATTTCTTTCATAAAAAATATCTGGGATTACAATATTTTACATACTCATAATTTTATAAAAATCATTTCTCAACAACTATAATAACTAGTTATTATTTAATACAATCATTTCACGTCATACAAACAATCCTTTTAAATTGAATATGATGAGTCTTCTTTGTCAAATTTAAATAACTTTTTTTTTTATCTTTGCAAAATATAAATTTACAAGTCAATTTTATATTCAAATTCTTTTAAAAATTATGACTTAAATTCCTAAGTTGCACGTCCAAACGCTAATTTAAAATCATAATACATATAACATTTCTGAATGCAAATTAAGCTTTTCCCACTTCTATATCCATTGTTTTCTCCTTGTCATTTCATTTATGTGTAAAATTATTTGATATGTGTGTTTGTGATGGTGAAATATTTAAGATATATACAAGGTGACTTAGATATTACTTCCAGAATTAATTCTAAAAATCCAAATTTAAAATAAGCCCATTGTATCTTTTTCCCAACATATGGATGGTCTTCTAATTTATTTTAAAAAAAAATTATTAAAAACATTCTTAAATTTGATATAAATTATTAATTTTATTTTCGAACTATTAATAATGTTAAAAATATTCCAATAAAACTTAAATACATCTCTGATTTTATAACAAGAGTGAAATATATCCATAAATTCTTCTAAAGTTAAGGAGTGTTTTTTAATACTTATGATAGTTCGAAATATATTTTAGTGTAGTTAATAAAATAGAGAAATATTTTTAAGTATATCAATAATTCAAAAATAAAATTAATAACTTGCGGAAGTGTTTTTTTACTTTTGCATTAACAATGATCTTATAATCATAGGGATGCTGAATAACTTTATCGTTCCTAGCAGGAGTATTTGTTAACCAAGCACACCTGCTCACCAACCCTATAATGTATTAGCCCCTAAATTAAACCAAAATGACAGCAAAAAACAATATATAAAATACACTATTTTGATTAATTAATCACAAGTTAAAACAAATCACAGCTTTGCTAATCCTATATATACTGCTCTCCAGCTAATTGTACAAAGAAATCATCAGTGGATTTCAAAAGGCCCCACCATTGAACTGAATCACCAGAACCCTCCATTACAAAACCAAAAGCTTTGATCATATTTGTAGCCATTTTTCAAACATGTCAAAATCAGCAACCTCTGTTTTCTTCTTTCTCTTCCTTTTTTCACTTTCATCAGTTCAATCAATTCCTCCATCTTCAGACATAATCGCCCTCCAAGCTTTTAAAGCTGCCATTAAACCCTCCTCTATTCCTTCATATTCTTGTTTAACTTCTTGGAATTTCACTACTGACCCTTGCTCTGTTCCTCGCGTCACCCATTTCACTTGTGGCCTTTCTTGTAGCTCTGGAAACAGAGTAACTGAACTCACCCTTGATCCTGCTGGTTATTCCGGTACTCTTTCTCCGTTAATTTCTAAACTCACTCAACTTGTTACTCTTGATCTTCAGAATAACAATTTTTATGGCCCAATTCCTTCTTCTCTGTCTTCTCTGCCAAATCTCAAGAACCTGGTTCTTCGACTCAATGCATTTTCCGGGTCAGTCCCACCGTCGCTTACTTCTTTAAAATCTCTGGTTACTATTGATCTTTCTCATAATTCGATTTCTGGGTTACCAAATTCGATGAATAAATTAACCAGCTTGAGAAGGCTTGATCTTAGTTACAATAAGCTTACTGGGTCCCTCCCAAAATTACCCCCAAATCTACTAGAACTTGCAGCGAAGGCTAATTCGTTATCTGGGCCTCTGTTAAAGTCATCATTTGATGGGTTAAATCAGCTGGAAGTTGTGGAACTTAGTGAAAACTCGTTATTTGGAACTATTGAACCTTGGTTTTTCCAGTTACCTTCGTTACAACAAATCGACATGGCCAACAACAGCTTTACACTTGTCGAGATCTCAAGGGTTGTTAATTTGAACAGCGATCTCGTCGCCGTCGATTTGGGTTTCAACAAACTCGAAGGAAATTTGCCGGTAAATTTCGCCATTTTCCCTCGATTATCGTCGTTATCACTGAGGTACAACAAGTTTCGTGGACCGATTCCGTTGCAGTACAGCAGAAAGCCGACGTTGAAAAGGCTGTATCTTGACGGAAATTTCTTGAATGGGTCCCCGCCGGCGGGTTTTTTCGGCCGGGAAACTTCAGTGACCGGCAGTTTAGGAGACAATTGTTTACAAAAATGTCCGATTTCTTCGCAACTTTGCTTGAAATCGCAGAAACCTACGTCGATTTGTCAGCAAGCTTATGGTGGGAAACCAAAGTCTTAGTTGTGTCAGTCAATGTTTCTGAGATTTTTTTTCATATTGTAATTGTAGGAGTATTATATTATATTTTTTAGATAAGAAAAATCCTAATATAATATTTGCTCATCTGAATGTATAGGGTCATAGTACCATAATAAATACAAATATCTTTCATAATAATCCCAAATTAAACAGACACTAAACTTAGGAATATGTAATGTTGTCAGATAGCAGCAGAGTATTTTTGAATATTGACAGAAATTTTGATTTGATATCGAAATTAGTGATAAAAATGGTTTAACAAAAGTGATAGTATTTTGTTTTATTTTTATTTAGGAGTAATATTTATTTGTGATAGTGCAAAAATTTGTATAAAATTACATGAGGTGAAAATTGATAATGAGAAGGAAATTCAATATTTTATAAATAAGAAAGTATATTTTTTTTAAAATAATAATAAAGAATTTATAATAGTAAAAATAAAAATAAAATCAAAAAAATTATCAGTTTGTAATTATATCATATTATTATAAGCAATTCACAATCTATAAATTGAATAGAATAGTTACATTTGTTAAATTATGCTTAATTATTTAATTAAATAATTACATAATCAATCAAATATATCAAATAAGTAATGGCAATTGATCAAATCTATACCAAGGTCACTTGCCAAAGAAGCCTATAGCAAGTGTTCGTATTTGTATAAGCAAAGTGTCCTACTTCTTTTCCTAAAATTTTTTCAATTATAAATAAATCGTCTGATTTTTAACTTGTCACTCAAATTTGTGTCTATTTTTTTTTTCAATTTCCTTGATGCAATCAATACGTTATTATTCAACTGTCAAAAGGTGTCATTTGGCTCACTTCTCCACTAGAAATAGTTTAATTTTCTTCTCCAAAAAGTTTACTTTCCCTCTACTTTCAATGCAAACTAATGTGATAATAATAAAACTTTTAACTTTAACCGTAACACTAATCCCCAAGTCAAATCAAAACATTTCTGAATTATGATTATGTGGTAACCACACCAGGAAAATATGTTATGTGAATCGTTATATAATTGTAATATATAAATTAAATCTAAAAATAATTATTGTTTAAAATTTTTTATGAACTTATCAGTTAAATTCTCCGTAATATTATATGATTTTCTAAAGTAACTATTCATTTTGAAAAAAATATAATAAATCGCATTTAAAATTGACCAGAAAAGTGTACTATATGCCATATCCATGTCAAACTAAGCTGCTAGTTTTGTTTTAAATAGGTACAAATTATTAACATTAAAACATATAATTTCACTTGTCATTTTTTGTCGAAAGTACACAAAGTTATTAGATAGTTAATTGTTGCCCTGAATATTCTGTTGCCTAAACAGAAAGGGTGTCTATGTTAGGTCATTTAATTTCCAGCTGCCCTAAAAATATTAGTCTAAGCAGTTTGTCTTTGTTTATAAGCCCAAAAAATCTATTAAGAAATATTTGCTCCAATATTGTATTGACAGGTGGACTAGAATAACTAGAAAATGGTAGTACTATTTGATTTACTCAGGGATTATATTATGTGTCAAGGGTTTATCAATAAGTTCAATTTTTATGCATAATAGTTTTTTTTTTCATTTATATATTCTAAAAATATGAGAAACTTTTTAGGAGTCATTTGGAATAAAGTATAAGATATGATAATCTCAAGATAAAAGTAGGATTAATTTATTCTGTGTTTGGTTAGAAGTATTAGATAATCATGAGATTATGTATCCTACCTTATACGTTTGTGATGAGATAAGTTATCTTATATATATGGTGAAATAATTTATTATGAAATAGTCAATTCCAGAATAACTTACTCTTGACTAAACAACATTAGGGGTCATTTGGTTGACTATGGAATAGGCAAGAATATCTCATGATGCTCGCTTTCTAGATAAGATAATTTATTCCACTATCTATACTAAAATGATGAAATAAAATAATCTTAAAATTAAATAATATTTCTAACCACAATATAATAATTTTATAAAATATTTAAAATTATTATCCTTATCTCACAAACCAACAAAGTCGCCGAAAACCAAACAATTGATCACAATATTGAGTTGATTTTAGTTTTTGACACTTCCGAATCCATCAACTCTACACAGCCCAATACCAAACTGGAAAGGCCCAAATAAATTAACATCATCTCAGAAGATGACACGTGTCATCTATTCCCCGTGTTTACGTAGCTCCGAATGGAAACAAAAAATCCGAAAAGACTATTTGTTTTGTTTGTAGAAAGATAGAAATTGAGCGGTCTGCTTTTCATAATTCCCCAAATCACCCGCCAGACATGGCTGTTTTTCAAATTTCGAGCTCTCTCTGCACTTCAATTCGTGGTAATTATATGAACAATTTATTCCATTTCTTATTTCTAAAACCATAATTAATTACAGTATTTTTTATGCAGATGTTGTTATGTCAAACCCAGTAAGCGTTTCTTCTATTAGGGGCTCAACTCGTACTCAATTTGGTTCTGCTTTTCTAACTGGCTCCCCCCTCTGTAAGTCCCACTTTTACTATTTTTGTTAAATAATCAATTGGTGCATTCAGGATTTTCTGTGTTTGAAAAATAGAAATGTAGTACATTGTAATGCCACTCAGGATTTTTGTTAATTCATTTTTTTTCGTTGTTAGACAGTTTTATGCTGACATGTTACTTAGTTCTTATCGACTATATATAATTCCTGGGAGTTATCCAGAATTTTAAGATGAATTTATCCTTCGTTAAATTGTTTTTGTGAGGAATAAAGTTTCGAGTGAAGTATAATTCATCTAGAAATTAAAGTTGGAGTAAAGTATAATATGCCAGCCTTTGAAATGAATAGCGGAAAAATTGTACAGCATGGATTGTCATTGCGTTATTGGCTTGAAATCTTTGTATATGTGTATATGTTCCATGGCCTTCGGAGATACCCCTGCTATCGTGACTAATTTATGAATCTCATCTGCTTTCTAAAGAAGAGGACTAGAAATGGATTTCGGGGTATAGATGTGAAGGAAAAAATTTCAATCAAGATACATACAGTTCTTCAGGATACTTTCCTTTATTTGTTTTACTAGTCGTCAATGTAAATACATATCTATAAAACATGAATCACGTTATAAAGGTTTGCTATCTATGGCCATACTGTTATACATGACCGTTCCAACACATTTCTTAGAAGATTCCGTGCAAGAATTTTTTCTCAGCAACTTTGGGAAGTTGAAAGTTGTCTTTCATATGTTGTTTTTTCCAAAAGAAAAAGTCAAATTGTTTGAATGGAAGAGAAGAACGATTTAAACGAAATAACTCCCAAAAAAAGTGTCCTCTCTTAAATTTCCTTTTAAGATTTATGTAATTTTAGAGTTGATATTGAACGTTAAACAAATTTAACACAAGTACTATCATGTCTTCAAGATCGTGGAACTTATGATTCTCACAAAAATGTGCTAAAGAACAGAAAATCAGTAAAGACATACCTGAATCTATTATGATTCTTGTGGTGATCAACTCTGATATCTTTACATACAATTAGTGAGGGAGAAAACTCATTTTTCTACTTCCCTTCCCTTGTTCTTTCAGTTGACACTTATAGAGAACATTATTCTTTCTCAATGTAGAGAGTAGATCAGTTTCGTTGAAAGTCTTTTGTATCATGTTCCATCATGTGAGAAGTTACTTAATCATTCAATTAGACATTGCCTTAGCTTTGATCAAGTATATTTTGGTCTCAATATTATTCCAATTAGCTTTGATCAAGTATATTTTGGTCTCAATATTATTCCAATTAATTACAACTTAATGACTAAATAGATAAGTGCAGCTTATCACGTAGGACACACCTTAATAGTACACTGGGAAGAATTCAGGTTACCTTTCTCTTGGTAGCCTAATGCTTGTGAAACATATGTTTTTATCCTTTCTTTTATATATATTGAGTGGTAGTGTGGATTGGGGATAGTTTTATGTATGCTGTGCAAATTTGGAGCCATTACATTATATTTTTAATTTGCAAGTCTTTGTGCATTGAAACGAGGGTCTTCCGGAAACAGCCTCTCTATCTCTATGAGGTAGTGGTAAGGTCTGGGATTTCACTGGGTATGTTGTTGTAAGTCTCTGTGCTACTGGTTAGGAACTAATCCTCTGTATTTACAGTGATCAGGAACAATTTCTCTCAGATAAAAGCTATGCCAAGTAGAGCAGGATCACTTTCCATACAATGTGGGCAGAATACCAAGCAAGAAAGTAATTTGGACGTATGGCTTGGTCGATCTGCCATGGTTGGTTTTGCAGCTGCTATTAGTGTAGAAATAGCCACAGGCAAAGGACTTCTGGAGGTAGGTCTCGTCTTTTTGTTAATGTGTATATTGTATCACGATTGGATATATCTATGGCATTTCTTGCATTTGAAAGATGTTAAATCATACATATACTTTGATGTATCAGCTCTAAACCAAATCATACAACTTATCCTAATCTCAGGTTTGTGTAGATTGGAGCCACTTAAGATGATATTTGATATATCTCATGAAATTGTTTCTAGTTCTGTTCATCCAAGTGGGAAAAAAGAAAGCTTTCCTCGTGCATCTACATATATTGGACTGTCATGTTGCGAAAAGTAAAAGATTTAGAGTATCAGCTAACACCATCACTATAGTCGCTGAGTGTAGACACCACATAGATTTGAAATTCTGCTTTTGGAATTTGGGTTGTGATAATGAATGTTCAGTAGTTTGTATATTATCCATATCGGAGTTTGTTTCATCTATTTTCTTTTTCATTCTTCTGTCACAAACATTATGATTTCAACCATCATACAACTGTTTGAACAACTACATGAATTAGTAACTAAACTTATTCCATCTTTTTTCAGAATTTTGGGGTCTCAGGCCCCTTACCTACAGTAGCATTGGCAGTCACTGGATTGGTGGGCGTTCTGACCGCTGTCTTTATCTTCCAGTCTGCATCAAAGAACTGATTATTTATTTTCTTGTTTTATGTATCTAAAGAGTGATATTGATGCATCCTTTTTCATCTAAACAACTATTATCAATTTGTTGATAGAAACACTATTTACTGCAGAATGTTCCCTTCCTCTAAACCATGTAAATTTTGTTTCTGCTACTGATGTGCAAAGTGGCCATTCAATCAATAGTTGCTGTTTTTCAACTAAAATTTTCATATCAAATGGACAACAATCCTTACGCGACTCCATTCCTTTCTATTGCTCAAGCTCTGATGTACAAAGTTATTATACTTAATAAGTGGTAGGTCGCAAGTGTTTATGGAATAGTCCATAATACAAAAGAAACTCGAGACAAACACTATCGTTATTTAATTAAAAAAAAACTCTCGTATCAAATTACATTAAATAGAAGGGTATGAGTTATTTGTTTTGTTAGCTATTTCAGAAAGTCTTTTAGGAAAGTGCCTTTGCGCACTTCTCCGGAGAAAAAGTGACATTGCATATTATTAGATTAGAAATTATTACCTATATCTTTTTGTATTTAGTATATACAAAGTATGAGAAGATCAAAATACAAATAAATATTTTAATTTGTGAAAGCCCAAAAGAAAGGGAAAAAAAAGGCAAGGATGGAGCCTTAATTACTCAAAGTAGTGAATTGATCAACTCATCTTTTTGACCACTAAAGTAAATCAATGCACCTCTTTGGCTTATTCCAACAGCTCAATCTAAGCAACTCCTTTTGGCCTTTCTCAATAACGATACTTAACAACAAAGAAACTCAAAACAAGTCGATTGCACTAGAACTCCTGCTATGCGCAGGGTTTGGAGAAGGAATTGACCACAAAGGTGTATTATACGCAGTCTTATATGACAATTACAATTGATGTAGACTAGTAAAGTAGTTGCTCTATCAATATTTAGAAGTTAAACTCAAATAAATACACCCCCGATCAAATTTGTCAAACTTACAACACTTTCATCAACTACGACACAACGGTTCTTCTCCTCTTTATCTAGCAAAAATCTTTCCAAGTCAAAAGAAGAACAAAGTAAAGAGAGCTAACAGCTCTTTATACAGCACTATATATAGCTTTTCTTGGTCCCAACATAATGATTAGTAATGTGAATAACCTGGTACTTTATCAAGCACATGAAGAGCATCTTTCATTGTAGGCCTTTTTTGTGGATTCAATGATGCACAACTAAAACCTAACTTAAACAATGACACCGTGGTCTCCTCCCTTCTCTCCACGTCAGCTCTAATCGCCACATCAGCCATCCTCAAAACCCGGTCCACGTCATCCGCTAATGAACCGTTGGTCCACTGGCTCAACTCCCGGTCCGAGAATACTTTCCCGGTTAGAAGCTCAAGCAACACAATCCCAAATGAGTAAACATCCCATTTAGGGCTAGGCTTGAGGCTCTCCAACGACTCCGGGGCGTGGTACGGAGACGTGCACCCCACCACAAACCCGGTTGGGGCAATGTAGGGACTTCCATGAACCGGTTGGGGATCACTTAAACCGTCCCGGGAGGACGTGGACCGCTTGCTACCAAAATGCCGGCCTGCATTCTCCGGTTTGCAGCTATTTTTACCATGCATTAGCCCATGAAGCCCAATGTCACTTATTATGGGCTCCATATCTGGTGTTAAGAGGATGTTACTAGGTTTAATATTACCATGTACGTGCCTCTTCTCGTGAATGTAGGTCAATCCTCTGGCAATTCCTTTTGCTATGTTGAGCCGGACTTCATATGATAAATGGTAAGGAGAGGAACCAACTTTTCCTGGAATTTTTTATCAAATAACAATGCTTAGGTAATACTAAGAAGTTTAAATGTAAGAGGTCTACTGGTAGAATGACGTGAAAAAAATATAGCGGAGCATGTACACGTATACGCAGTCTTGCTCCTATCTCATGAAGGTAGAGATGTTATAGATATATAAATGTCTAGCAGAAATGATTTCTTATGACTACTTGCAAATTGAATTAAAAAAATGATTCTTTCAGATTTCTTAGGTATGAAAATGAAGATCGTTAGTAAAAAAGGTATAAAACTGAAACAAAACAAATTTGTATAAAGACCAAAAAAACAAATCTCTGGAACGTCTGTGGTAGAAAAATTTATGAGGAGAAGGGTGCACATGTATTTTGGCATATCATATGTCTGTAGTATAGTTTAGGGACTTTCACAGATTATGACAATGTTCACATGGAGGACCATTGGGAGCCTCAAACACAACCACATATGAAGTATGCTCTGCAAAATCAGTAGCTAAAATCCATGCCTATGTATGGTATATGTACACTAAAACTAAAGTACTATGTTTTTTTAATAACATTTATTAATCACTACCTCTAAACTATAGGGAATGTTGCTGCAAATATACCAGTGACATTATATTAAAAAGTACACTTGACTAATCAGAATATTTTGGGGGTACTTATGATAAGGACCAGAAAAGATTTATGTAGACTAACAAATAACAATAACATACCTCGGTCGGTGAATCTCACGAGTTGAATTTGGGGAGGATAGAGTAAGGACTCCATTTTGACCAACAACAAGAACTAGTTTTTATTTTCAAGAAGTGTGAGAAGAAAGGAAAGAAAAAGTAACTTACTGTAACCAATATTGGCTAAGCTTCCATTAGTAACATAGTCATAGATGACTAATTTTTCATCCTCTCCCCAATAGAATCCTCTAACACGAACAAGATTTGGATGTCTTAGCTTGTTAATTGCTTTAATTTGTTGCTCAAAATCCTTCAATTTTTCAACACCGCTTTCGCCGATTCTCCTAACAGCAAATGCAGTTCCATCTTCTAAAACAGCTTTGTAAACTATGCTAGTTCCACTTGACCCCAAAATATAAGCTGAAGCTTTTAGCAAAGTCTCCAACTCTAATTCTGTTTCACCATCCACCATCACCAAAGTCTTGTTTTTCTCATTCTTTTGTTCTGTTTCATTCTCAATTCGGTCTTCAGTTTCTTGATTTTTGCTGTCATCAGTATCTGAACTTTCTTGATTTATGGTCAAGCATGGCCAACTAGGAAAACTAGTACTAGTTGTATCTTTTTCTTTTACAACTAGTACTGGTGGTTGTGGAGTTTTGTTGTATTTTTGGTCTTTGTCAATTGAGCTTTCTATGGTTGATGACTCATTTGCTTTATTCTTCTTCTTCAATTTGTAGACATAAAGAAAGACAAGAGCAAGAACTCCAACACCAGCTAAGTCACCAACTATGATTCCCATTATGGTTCCTGGCTTAAGCCCATGTTGTTGTTGATTCTGAGCTGCACCTTGTGTTGTTCCATTAGCATCTTGAAGTGGGGTTGAGTTAATTTCTTTTGGAATGGCTGCAATTGCTGGAGGGTTAGTGGAGATATTAGGTGGAGTTGAAAGTGTTGAAGGGATTGTACAGAGTTTCTTGAGTGGTTTGCCACAAAGATCTGTATTTCCTGCAAAGAACTCTGTTTTCTGGTTTGATAAGGCTATTGACTCTGGGATTTCACCGGTAAGGCTGTTGAAAGAAAGATCAATTGTAGCATTTGCTGGTATTTTCTTGGCAAATTGAGGTGACACTAAACCAGACAGTTTGTTTGAAGAAAAGTTCAAGTATTTCAAACTATCACCACCAAAATCATCAGGCAATGTTCCATTTAACAAGTTAGAAGAAAGATCCAACACTTCAACAAACTGGAATCCACTAGGTATTTCACCAGAAAAATAGTTTTTCCTTAAAGAAACAACTTTTAGATTCTGCAGAGAGGTCAGCTTTTGTGGGAGATTTCCTACAAATGCATTGGCAGAAAGATTTAGAACCTTTAAGCTCTTCAACCCTCCAATTGACTCAGGAAGTTCACCAGACATAGCATTGCTTGACAATGAAAGAACTTGAAGTTCAGAAGCATTGAGAAGTGAAACAGGAAGTGTCCCATTCAAGAAATTATTTGAAAGATCAATAGTCTGAAGGTGTTGAATAAAGCCTAATTCTTGTGGAACAGAACCAATAAGGTTAGAATTCGGGAGTACTAAACTTACGACTCTAAACATGTCTGGTGCACAAGTTACACCAGTCCACAAACATGGGGTTGCATCATTATAGTTCCAATTATCAAGAACTGATAAAGGGTCATCAAGAACAGAGTATTTGAAAGACAACAAGAGAGTTCCATCTATGTTGAGACCAAATGAAGGACAGAAAAGAAGAAAGAAAAAGACCCCAAATGAGCAGAAAGAATAATAATGCTCTGATAAAGTCATCATTTCTTGAACTGATTATTCATCATTACTGCATAATACTCCTATATAGTACAAACATAAGAAGAAAGAGGAAGAGGTAACCAACTACTAGAGAAGCTGTTTTGGTGACCAAAAAGATGGAGAAGTGTTGGGCAAAAAAAAAAAAAAAGAAGTGTTCTGGTTCACTCGGCTGCACAGATGATAAAATTGACATAGATATAGTAGTAGTAAAAAGGCACTTGAGTAAGTATGGGTAAACAAAGTGAATGGCTATCATTGCAGTACTTTGTTTCTGTCCTCATTCTATTCTAAATTTTTATGTATTATATAATTGTAGTAATTTTTTTATTCCATTTTATATGATATTCTTGATTTAACATGATATTTAAAAAAAATAAGACTTTTGAAATTTATAATCTAAAATCATTCTGAGAAATTTACGTGATTGAGATTCATTTCATCAAGGGGTCGTTTGATTTGATAAAAATTATGATGAGATAAGTTATATGGATAAATTATATTGGGATAAGTTATGTTGAGATTATATTTTATTGAGTGTTTGGTTTATTGCATAAATTTTAAGAATATATTGTTTGCTTATAAAAATACCCTTGACATTATTAGTTTTTTTATACTTTTTTTCTTACTTTAGTTATTCAATATCATTTTTAAAATAAATCTTTCATCTTATATAGTTTAAATATTTTTATGTGCATGGTATGCATTTAAAAAAGAAAATTTCTTTTTATTTAATTTAAAAATACAACTTCTATTTTTGTTAAAGTAAAAAGGATTTATCAAAAATCAAAATATAAAAAATTAAGAATTAGTAAATAAAAATTATATTATATGATGCAAATTTTTAATAGAAAAATGTGAAGAAATATCATAAAAATAAGGATTGTAAATGTTATTATTTAAAAATAATATAAATACACATAAATATTTAAAATGAGATATAAAAAAAGATTTAAAAGAGTACTTATGTCATTTGTTCATTTTATTCCAGGATAGGTTATCTTGGGATTAGTATACTCTCCAAGGAAAGGGATAACTTATCTCGGTACTATTTATTAGTTCTGGAATAAATTATCTCAGATTTATTAACCAAATATCAAATTAAACTTCATTATATTTTTATCCTGGGATTATATACATTAATTCTTTACACTAAATGATTTTTAAGGGTAAAATAAGAATTTAAAGTCAAATTATAATATTTTTTTGAAATCGATCAAAAGAAAAGAATAACACGTAAAATGCGAGAGAGAAATATTTTCTCTCTCTATCAGGTGAGTTTTAATGATTATTAAAGCTAATTACTTAAACAGTAAAATTTGTAACTTCGACGCAACTCTGGCAAGTAACCTTTTGTCAAAGAATTAAAAAAAAAAAAGGTTGCTTGAATAATTTTGCTCATTTTGTGAATAAGGCCATAAATTTAATTTTAATATATCTTGAATTGTAAAATAAATTATTTATTTGTTTATAGTATCAGTTCATTTTTTTTATTTAATACTTTCATCATGGAGCATAAAGTTATTCATGAGTAAAAATTCACAAATATCACAAGAAATAGAAGATAATCATTAAAAGTTGAATCAATAAAATTTAAAATCATGAATCTAACTTCCATTAAAATAATTATTTCTATAATAATATATTCAATATAATTTGATGAATAAAATTTAAAAAAATAACAAATTATACAAAAATTTTATTTTTATTTTTTTTAAATAAAAATATTATTTTTGATAAATTTAATCAAAATCATGTACTCATATCTTATTAGTCGTACTGTAATATTTTAGGGGAAAAAAAGGAGTGAGGGAATCTCTGTGTTTTTGTCAGAGGACATTAGCAGAAAAGAGAGGTGTAATTAAAGTCCACCTCTATTGACTTTTTCCCCCACTCCATTTTCTCGTTTCCCATGCTACATTCTTTTTAAATTTATAATATTATTGTAATAAACTAAGAACGTATTACGTATAATATTATAAAGAAAATAAAATTTTGATATTAAAATTGATCATTATTATTCAACAAAAGGATATCATCAATTTTTTTCCCTCAAGAAGCAATGATTGTGATTATTACCTCAATTACACACAATTTCATATCGACCAAATAATTCTTTTGTCACATAAAATAATTTTATTATTTTCTTTGGCTCATTTTTTATATTTTTTTGATATTTTTTAATTTGATATAATATTTAAAAAAATTTAAAAATTATAATCTAAAATCATTCTTAAATATTTATATGATTGAAAATTATTTCATTAAAAATAAAAAATTAAAAAATAAATTATTTTAAATTAAAATAAAAGAATATTTAAAATGTATAAAAAAAATGTCACGAAAAATAGAAAGACTTTTCAAACAAATACAAGAGGTTTTAATCTCGTGATTCACTCAATTATCTTATAAAAAAGTGAAATGATTATTTATTGCACCATTTTTTATGAGATGACAATGGAGTCACGGACAAAACTTTTTTTACATTTGTGTACTAATTAACAGCAAAAAGCAGAATGAAGAAAAGTGGAAAGTTTTGGTAAATTTTGTACACATTGGCCCTTTCTTTTGTTTCTTTTAACTTAAAAAAAACATTAATCCATTTAAAAAATTTGTCTACTCTGAAAAGACATAAATTAACCGACTGTTTTTTTTTTTTTATAAAATGGGTCCATTACAAATAAAATTTTAAAAAAATCAAAGTGAATTTGATAAAAGAATAGTTATTGGTTTTGGTGTTTAATCCTCAACTACTCTACTTTGATTATACCAAAAACAACTAAAATACAATTTTTAGAATTTAGACCATACATTAAAATATACTTAACAAATATGATACTAATAAATCATTTGAATTTCAAACGTAGGTTAATAAAACAAATGAGAAATGGCTAATCTACTTTAAATTTTTTGTGAAAGCAAATTAATTACTAGTAAACCATTTGAATTTCAAAGATATGCTAATAATACAAGTGAATAATGGCTAATCTACTTTTAAAAGTTTGTCTTATTTCTTAAATTTGGTCAATACCACCAGCTCCTTAACCAACAAAAAAACTACTAAACTACGTGGTCCTATTAATATTATTATACTTAATTAATTCAGAGTCTATGTTTAGCTTAGTATAATTTGTTATGGTAACGTTCTGTTTGGATTACTCGATTACTTTCACGGTTTACTTTGATTTGCTAAGTGTTATTCTTATGTAATTTAGTGAAGCATTGAAATTCTTTAAGTTATTAATCCAAGATAGGTTACTGAATAGAATAATCAATTCTGAAGTTGAATTAATTCAAATAGAAAATGAATATTAAATTTAAACCCCTTTGACGTTTTGATTAGTCTCCCCTAGTTGTTGATTAATTAATTTTGACCATTTTAGTGTGTAATAAATTTAAAAACATGAGCTTTTATATTTGAGCCTCCCCCCCACCCCCACGCCCTTTTTTAATATATAATATTAGAATCATTTTTGCAATAGGTTATGTAGGGCTTAAGTAAGGTGTAAATTGAAAATGAGAATTGAGAGATAAAGGAAATGTGTGGGAATCAAGAATCAAGTAAAGGGAAAATAATAAGTCATTTTCTCCTCATTGGTAGAACAGAGAAAACGTTTTGTCCTTATATTAGGAAATATTTTCTCTAATTCTTAAAAAGTCAACCCTCTCGCTGCCGTTGTTGTCGTTGCTCACTCAACTTCGAATGTGATTGATTGATAAATTTTTTAGATAAAATTTATTTAATTTGAGCTAAAATTTTAAATTTATTTAATTCACGTTAAAATCAGAACGGATGCTCTCCTTCTCAAAAAAAGCTCATGTCTGTTCAGAATATACTTAATTAATTCAAAGTCTATGTTTAGCTTAGTATAATTTGTTATGATAATGATCTATTTGGACTTGAATATTTTCACGGTTTACTTTTGTTTGCTAGTTGTTATTCTTATGTAATTTAGTGAAGCATTGAAATTCTTTTAAGTTATTAATTCAAGATGGGTTGCTGAATAAAACAATCAATACTGAACTAAAATTAATTCAAATAAAATGAACATTAAATTTGAACCCCCTTGACGTTTTGATTAGTCTCCGCCTAGTTGTTCATTAATTAATTTTGACCATTTTAGTATGTAGTAAATTTTTAAAAAAATGATATAAATGGATTTCTTTTTTTAAAATTTTTTATGACATTTGAGCCTTTAAAAAGAAAACATTATGTAATGTTAGAATTATTTTGGATTTAGGTAACTGGAAAGTGTTAATGTGTTATTTTTTAATGGTGTGCAATTTTGTATAGAAAATTTTAACATAGTCAAATAACTATATATTACATAATTACATACCATAATCTCGATTATGTGACTTGGAGGAGAGTAGAGACGCGAACGAGAACGAGTGAGGGAGGAAAGAGGCGAGTTGTGTATGCATATTTATCAAATTGTATGTGTATATTTGGCAAATAATTGCATATGTGTAATTAATATTTATATGTGCTTGTATATCTGATAAGTGAGATTGGAAAAGGGAGGAGAGACGCAAGCGAAAGAGGACAAAGGATGCAGAGAGGCGAGTTGACTATGTATTCTGGCAAAATAATTGTATATATATATGTAGCTAATATACTTATGTAATTGTATATTTTATAAGAAATTACAGAGAAAGAGGAGAGAGCAATAGCAATAAAATCTTAACTATAACTATAAATTACAATTTTTTCAAATTATAATTGTATAATATAAATACATGTTATATATTTCTCTAGTTACTTTATTTTTCCATTTTGTATTCATTTCCTTATTTTGTTGACTTTAGCTGTTAATGATAGGAAGTTGCATTCTATTATATTTCACAAGAAAAAAATTCTTATTTTAACAAAACAAAAATACTAAACTGCATGTTCCTATTATTATTATTATTATTATTTTCAAAATTCAAAGTTTAAATTACCGACATGGCAGACTTAATTATGATAACGTTCCGTTTGGCATACTGGACGGTTTACTTTGTTTTGTTAGACGTTATTCTTATGTAATTTACTATTAATGTTTTCAATCCAAGAAAGCTTGCTCAATAATCGCTCCAATATATAAAATAAAAACAATTATGTTTGAAGTTAAATTCAAACCTAAATCAAAAGATCAACAAACAGTATCTAGGGTGGATGACATCCTCTTATGCTTAACTAGACGTCTTAATATGAATTTGAATATACATTGGTAAATGAATGAATTTCGAACACATGATGATTAATAAAGAAACCACTAAGTTAGAAGGAATTTCACTTTGTATTTGATATTAGTGAAATTACATTGAAAAATTAAAAAGATCATTTGTTTAGAAACAAGTTATCTCAGTATTAATTATTTCGAGATAAGCTATCTTGAAATATGATATTTCATCATTTCTATGAGGTAATTTATCTCATCACTATGATAAAAATAATGAGATAAATACTTAAAGGACTATCTAATACCTTCAAGTTTTCAACCAAACGTGAAATAAAATAATTCTACATTTTATTCAAAAATTATTATATCATATACTAATGACTTTATGCAAATTTTAGGAGAAAAATTACATAATTGGGAAGCAATTTAGACCAAAAGCAAATAGCCAAATAGAGACTGTCTATGTCAATAAATAAATAAAAATAAATTACAAAACCTAAACCACAAGATTTTAAATCCTAAGTTTTAGCAACTTTCTCTTTGAAAATTAGAGAATTTCACAAATTAGACCTTAGAAACTTATCCTTTCGGATAAAAGGATAACATTAGATTTTATTCTTGTATTGACTCATTATTTGTCAATCTTATACAATAACGTCTAATAATTAATACCCACTCCTTATGTGACACTCAACTTAGCATGTGTATTTAAAAAAAGGAAGATTTTAAAAATTTATCATCTAAAGTCATTCTTAGATATTTGTACGATTGATAATCATTTCATTAAGGGTTAAAAGAGAATTTTTGAAGATAAATTATTTTCAATTAGAAAAAGTGATATTTTTTTGGCAACAAACCAAAGAGGAAAAAATGCCACGTAAAATTAGAAAGAAAGAGTAATATATATATTGATTCATTCATTATTTTTTAAAAAAATTTATTCAATTGTACATATATATGGAAATGAGATATCCAATAACTCTTCAGGTTTTATACAAGAAAAGCACATACACTTTCTAATTAAATGTAAACAAAACTACCACTTTCTAATCAATTTTATGACTTTTGTTGCCTTGACCTAAATATTTTTATTAAAAGATACGAGGAAATTGGTGAACATGTTTTTTCTTTATAATTAAAATGAAACATAATTTAAAAGATGAAAAATAAAAATATTTATAAAAAATATATTGATATATTATGAAAAAATATTTATTAAAAAATAAATTTAGAATCTGGTGACAAAAAAGATGAAGACAGACAAAATAAAGGAAATGAAAATGAAAATGAAAAAGAGTTGCGTGCGTTTGTAGCTACTGAGTCATTTTCGAACAAAACTAGCTATGCAAACTTTACTCTCGCCGGCGGCTCGCCCCGGCATCGGAAGTGCACCACTAGCACCTCCACCGGCCGGAAAATCATGTCGGCATAGTTTCCTCCGACGCCCTAATACCCTAATTTCGTCCCCTTCATCATCACCTTTTTCCCCTTTGAAAACAGAGCCTCTTAGTTTACCTCAATTCAGACTCATCAGCAAAAGGAACAGAATCTTGGCTTCTTCTCCTGTTTCTGCACCCTACACTTCCCCAAATGACGACTCTGAAAAAGCTAAGTTAGCTCAGGTACTTCCTATCTCTGCAGTAACTTCAGTTCTTTTTTTTTTATAGCATTTTGCAATGTGTACTAATTTGTTAATGGTTTCATCTCTCAATTTGTGTTAGAATGTTTAACTGAATTGGGTTTTTGGGGATGCCAATGGGTATGTGCCTCGATGAATCAATTGCTGCTTCTAGGGTTTTGCTAAATTTTGTCATTTAATGCTGTATTTTAAAGAAGCTTTGAACTTTTGAAGTAAAAATAGCTTTAATTGGATCCATTGTAGGTCCTGAAAGAATGGATTTGGCTTCTTAATTGGGATTTTGCTGTTTTAAAATGTGCCAAACTAGTCGTGCTGCATTTTATCTTGTTTGCTTAGTGTATTTGAGTTGATAGAAAGTTTAGAGAACCCCTTTATAGTCTAATTATTGAGCATTGGAACGGAACTGCTCCAAATGTGTGTGAAATGGACATTTAGGATTCATATATCCATTCTCTACTAGTTTGGAATTGATGCTTACTGAATGCTGTTTTATTTGTGTCTTGAGTTAGAGATTGATTGGTTGGGCTTTGCGATAACATTTAGGTTGCAAAAAGACTACTGACTACTGCTAGGTACTTCAAGAGATTGGGTACTCTAGGGTTTTGGGGACAGCTTGTATGTACACTTGTTGCTGCGGTGATCCTTTCGTTTTCTATTGTTATTACGGGGAAGATTACATCGCCCTTCACATTCTACTCAACTGCGGGTGGAATTGCTGCTGCTTTCATTTCAGTTTTTTGGTCATTCGGCTATATTCGTTTGTCTGAAAGGCTTCGGAAGACAGCTAATGAGCCTTCGAAGGTAACACCCCATATTTTCTCAAATGCTTTCTGAACTAGATTACAGTTGTTGGACTCTCATCCAATCAATATGCAAAAAAAAAAAAGTAGTGAGAGATTCTTATTAACTTGTGCGAGTGACTCGTAATTTTTGGTATAATTGTAATAGGAGTATTTATTACATGGATATCACCTGAGATGGTTTTCTTCAGCCATCCAGCTGTTTCTGAAATAAATGTACCATTTGTGAACCAGATGATGTTTGAAGTTCGAGGTGCTATGAGAAATTTGTGATTCACGTAATCCAACTTTTGCTTCTGCTTTTCCTTAAATTTCCTAATGCTTTTCCTGAGGTTGGTACACGGTCTCTCCCTTTGAAGATACACAAAATATATTGGGATATTGATGAACAAGAAGTTTCATGGGGTTGCTCTGGAATGGTTGGTGCTTCCAGAGACATTACCTTCCGTTAGTGGTAAGAGTGCAACAGCGTATGATGTGGATTTGGTGCATGCCAGAAATTCGAACCCTGTTCTGTACAAAAGTTTCATATTTAAATGGAGAAGGATAAAGGGGGGAGGGGCGTCCATTATCCACTGAGTTTCTAATCATGCACTATTGGACCTTGGGGAATTCCCGCTATAAAAAAAAATTCATTGGTTCCAGTTTTGTGGTTATTTCAATTGACGCTACAGTTTTGTCCCCTTTTGTTTTGGGGTTAGGGTAGTGTGGATCAAGGTGGAACTTCTAGAACAAGATTTGCTTATGTTGAAAGTAATTTTAGCTGTTCTTCTGCTAGGTTTGTTGTAACTTGTATTCATAGAACTCATTATGTTTAGTACACGCATACAGATGACGCCTTGCTAAGATGAAGTTCCGTTCTGTACTTTTTACTTCACTGTTATATATATGTGTGTGTGTGTTACGTTTTTCTTGTAAGGTATATCTCGCTTGTTTCTTGGTATGTATTATGAAGTGTATCTCAAATGATTTGGTGGAGCTGTTCTACTGACTGCTTGTGTTGTAGGCTCCTCCTCGTGCTGATGTTGTGAAAAGCTTGAAAAATGGTATAGTGGTGAACCTTCTGGGAATGGGTGCCGCTGTACTTGGCATGCAAGCCACTGTAGGTTTATTGGTGGCTAAGGCTCTTACTACATCAACTAATCCCTACCAGACTTTGACTCCTGGGAACAGCCCTGTGCTTGCCTTGGATGTATTTCTGGTTCAGGTATGCCATTAAATTGTTCCACTGTTACCATTTGGTATCCTTCGTTAATGTATTAAAACACATTCATTTATTAACTGGTGATTGAAATCAACAGAACAACAAGAGGAATGATTTTCTTTATGAGGAATAGAGAAAATGAATTGGTGGTTAATTTACTTGGAAAAATTGACTATTACCTAAATTATCTCATACATGTTACATACAAAAGTATTTCTAGAATATTTTATTTGGGGGTGGCCTGCCATCTCTTGCCTTCGTCCCTTTGGAAGAGAAGAGGTTACATTTTGTTATCTCACTCTATTTTTCTTCTTCCCTCTCCACTCTCCAATCATTTTGATATGTATTTCAAAAACGTCAAGTGTTTTTTTTTTTTAAATCACGGCTAGGACTACTGATTATAGGTATGGAATTCCGTGTGAGGTCAAGCCGGGGGAGGAGAACCATGTTGGTCCCGTTTCATCTCTTGGTCTTCAACCTTGTGTAGTCTAACGTCACATGTGCATTTGCAACGTGTTCAATGAGCTCAAGGATCGTTAATCTCTGCTGTCTTGTTATCTTTACAGGCATCAGCAAATACGATCGTTTCACACTTTCTAGGTCTAGTATTCTCCTTGGAGCTGTTGCGCTCAGTCACCTTACCAACTTCAGAAGGCACTCCGGTTCCAAGGGTTGCATGATGTGCTTGAAAGATCAACATCACTATACTCGAGAAAGTTCCAACGATAGGCTTTTGAGTTCACAGGCATGTATTTACTATAATATGAGTGATCCTCTCCCTAGGGACTTGCAAATGAAATTATTTTTCTCTCTCCAGTTTCTCAGAGGCTTCTGATAAAAAATTCAACTACCATCATTGCATATGCTTTCTGGGGCATCTTTAAAGAAAAAGGGAAATTGTTTGCCACCAGTCAGAGTCCTCTCAGAGTGCAAGAAGAAACTTAACGCCCTCTTTGTCTCTGTTAGTTTATTAGGAAATAAACTATCCACCTCTTTCTCTGCTATTGTTCCTTATTATCGTTTTAACTCTATGTATCCTTTGGAGTGAGACAAGTATTGCAATGTCCTTATCATTTCATAAGAGTTGCAGATTAGAATTTATTTGAAAAGTTGCATGGCATTTTCATAATGTCCATAGTGTACTCCTGGTCTTGAACATATAAGTTTTTGGGTTCTCCATTTATGCTTACCTCGAGAGAGCATTTGGTGTTAACATATCCTAAGCTCCTTAATTGCTTTCATACTACATTCATAAGGCATAGAATGTACAAGATTTCACATAAAGTATAAATGAGGATTTGGTTTTCAACAGTCTTTTTCCATACGTAACTAACATCACGTATATTAGAACATTGTATCTAAAGAACCGTCCTATAACGCATATGCCTAAAAGATCAAAACACAGTGACGGAAGTTGTGCCCTTGATGTCCCCTTTCTATTAAAACTCGAATTCTCTTCCAGAAACTCCTGTAAAAATTGCATCCACGGAGTTGTCACAAGAAAGTAAAAATGAAACAAATCTACATCTGGCGTAAAAGAGGTTTGCACTTTGCTACATTCAGCAAAAGAGGTTTGCTAGGAAAGGGACGTGAAGTCTAACAGCTAGGAACACAGACAACGGATTTATAAATTCAGAAAAGTCACAACTTGGTCGGTCATTATTCACATGATGAACAAGCAATCTTCCTTCAGGCATGCACACTTTATTTCAATTAGAGGATGCCAAGTTCCTCTCAACACTCAAAAGCAGCATACGGTTCTACTAAATGGGTTATCTCAACGTAGACCCATAGAATGAAGCATTGTGCACCTACTACTGAACAACAGCAACAACATACCCGAGTAAAGTTCCGAGAGTGGGGTATGGGTAACATGGAGGGCACAATGACCTTACCTCTACCTTTGTAGGGCAGTTATCACTGATATATGGGTATAAATTGAAAGTGGATGTGAGTATGCATAGAGCTCACCGTCCTCCGTGCATATATGCATACATCGAGAAGATGGAGACAAACAATGTGAGGTGTCCAAACAAGAATGTTCATTCAATGTCGGTCATAGGTTCATAGCCAACTCCCTTCGATTTCTTGCTTCAAAATTCATAATGGCTACTACATATTCTCACTCAAATAAGTATTGTAAAGATTTAGGCCTTTATGATGTTCAAGAATAGTGGCATTGAATTTCTCAACCCCTTTGACTTAGGGTTAGTCCATTCTATTTCTTGATAGGGCAGGACCGAATATAACTCAGCTGTAGGGCATCACCTTGATGGTGCAGATGTCACCTTTTCAGCCCTGAACCCTAAGATCAATGTGAGGTTTCTAGTGGGATTCGCTCCCCAACCATCATTCAATGGGTAACAATTGACATCAGAAGCAAGGTCGGCTATGTCTGGGAACACACTTTAGGTGGATATGAAGTGCAAGCATACAAATTATGCCCTGGAATGAAAGGATTCAAAGTCCTCTACATCCACAAGCAAGGAAGCTCCAAGTAATGCAACTGTATCTCATGGAGAGTTTGATCCTGTCGCTAAGAAAATTTTTTTTTGCAACATGCTTAACAGAACCAAGTGAGATGGAAACTGGCGATTCCTGTGGGAGACAGGTGATATGCTACTTGCAGTTCCAAAATTCAAATGGCTTATTATGATAACTGATTGTTCTGATGTTCTATCTTCTCATAGTCATTATGTGATATTATAAAGAACATACTTTCCAGACTTCAATTCTACATGTTATCCACCTCTTGCAGCACCAAAAGTATAAGCCAACACTATAAATAATTCACCATATGAGAATTGCTTAAAGCGACGAGACAACGTCCAAATGAGCACCAGCATTCAGATACTTTAACATATAAGTTTCACCAACTAACCATTTTACAAGAATATCATGTCAAAATTCAAATAGGGTCATAAATTAAGCAAAAATTTAGGAGCTACTCCATTTTATCTTGAATCAAGGCACACATATTTTAAGGAAGTTGTACACATTATCTTTACTGTAATAAAGAAAAAAAGACAATTTTCTTTAAAGAAATGAATTAAGAGTAAATAAGCAAATAAATAAGAAGATCAATCTGGTTTACATACGTCAAGAACTATTATAACAAACTACAAGCATATTACTGGATAATTACTCTAAAAAGGTCTCATACCGTTGTTGAACATCTAAAAATCAAGCACCTGCTTGACGAGACCTGATCTGTTGTGCCAATTCCTCATCAGCTTTTTTGAGAAACTCATCCCAACCACTACCTGGACTAGTATCCAGGTAATCATAAGGAACGGCAGTTTTCAGACCAGGACGGACCCCACACTGGCTTTCTACAACTCTAAACTCCAGGCAGTCTCCCTCTTCATTCAATTTATCTTCCAATTCCTCCCAGGTGAAAAGCAAAGGTAAGGTAAATGCGCCCCAAGGATTGAAATCCAAAAGCTTAACTCGTTCATCATTTGTGACATATATATCAAAAGTATAACTTTCTGATTCAAAATTTCCCTTCACCTTATCTACAAAAAATCTTTGGATTATTGCTATCAACTCATCTTTCTTCTCAATAATAGCAGGATAAAATCCAGTCACCTCGCGCTGAGAGACCCCCACAAGGATCCCATTGTGTACAAAGCAACGAAACTCCATTTCGGGGCGCAAGGATGAGTACCATTTGCGAAGTGCAAGGAAAAACTTTGGGGGCCTTGAGACAATCTTATCACTGCAGGAATCATACACATGGCACAGATCATGGATTAGAGAATCCGATGCCCGTAGTAAAAGTGCAACCTCACTGAAAGAGTTGCAACAAAGATTCCCAGTTGAACTGATCCACGCAGCATCTTTTGGTGCACTCCAATTGAGCTTAGGGAAGACAGAGCCCCCAAGGGCCTTTATAGATTCCTTGATCTTCATTTCCAGTTCTGGAAAAGAAGGAGGAGGTGGTGGTTGTTCTGATTCATCTTCCGTCCCTTCAGATACTTCAAAGTCCTCCTCTTCTTCAGGTTTATGGATCCTATTAGGCAGGGCATCTTCATCCTCAATGGAAAGGGGGAGAAGGAATGGACCATGATCATCCATAAGGTACTCAACAAAGGATTCAGGCAGCTCATGAATCATTGTTTTTATGGAATCAGATTTAAACCTGGGATACCACTCCTGAATCTGGCACCTATTTACTTCTTCCTCTTTCATTTTTCTGCGGAAAGGAATAAAGTTACACTGAAACAAAAATTATCAATTATTAATTTACTATAAGTTGCACAACAAAGACAGAGAACTAAATGAATGAGATTGCCTAACAAAAATTTAATTATTTAAAGGAATTTTATGAAACAAGAGACAGGGATCAGAAAACGGAGCTAGCCTTTGAACTAACACCAACTATCCTAATTACATCTAGGTACAAGTATTAGTTGGATTTCTGCACAGTGATCCCAACAACATTCTAAATGAAACCCACAAGTGCATTCTATGGTAACATGTACACAGACCTTATTGTTTTGGATAGACAATCGGCTTAAACAGTATCGTGATCCCCACATTCTCTAATTTATTGCATGATTCAAATTCTCTAATGGCAAGTTAGAGCACAAATTAGCCGATATCGAGTTTTTATGGAATAAAGCAAAATGTCGCTTTAATCTGTATGCGCTTGCGCTTTCAATTATAAAGTAGCAGTTACTCAATGCGCAGGCTGCGTACATCCGACCCCCTTATGGCGCAATGAGCGGGAGCCTTTGAGTGAATGGGTAATATTGTTGTTGTTACTTCATCATACTACCACAGAGAATGACTTGCGAAAGATAGACAAAATAACAAAGCAGAAAACTCCACCTGCCTGAACAATTCAATCATAAGCAACACCCAGACACTCGTTTCTTTAAGAGTTAAAGCAGAAAAAAGTAAAGAAGCTGAAAAAGTAAGGAGAAAAACCAAAGAGAAACTTACCGAGAAAAGGTAAAGGAGACCAGAGGTGAATAAACCGCCGGAGGAAAAGGGAGAAAAGAATTGTTGGATATTAGGGCTTTTATAATTGAGGCTGATGTTGGAATTACAAAATTTATAAGGGATATTACAAACATTAAAATTACTAAACGGCCCTCTTAATAAAATAGAACAAAATAAATAAGCCTCTTAAAATAGAAGAAAATAAAAATTAAAAGGAAATAAAAATTAAACATATTTATGCAGAGATTTTTTATTTTTTTTGAAAAAGCAAATCTTATCAAACGCTTCTTCTTCCTTTTCTCTCCTTTAAAATAATTACAACAACAACATATTTAGTGTTATCCCACAAATGAGGTCTGGAGAGGGTAGATTGTACTCAGGCCTTACCGCTACCTCATAGAAGTAGAGAGGCTGTTTCCTAAAACCCTCTCCTTTAAAATAATTGAAAAGTAGAAATTGAATTCAGCCTCTTAAAATAGAAAGAAAATAAAAGTTATACATTTTTTTTTAATTTTCTAGTTCGATGCAAACTTTTTAAAATTGAAAGGAAATAAAAAGTAAACATATTTATGTAGAGATCCTTGATAAAAAAAAAACAAATCTTATTAAATGCTTGTTCCTCCTTTTCTCTCCTCTAAAATCAATCTAAAAGTAGAAATTGAACTCGTTTGATTCTTTCCTCAAGTTCAACAACCAATCTACTATTAATTTGAGATTGGGAGACACAGAATTCATTGACAGATGAAGAATGAGAAAAATATTCATTTATTCTTACAATAACATTTTAGAATTAAGTATTAAAATATATTTAAACTATTTTTTTAATTTCAGATATAAACTATCACTCGTTAATTTGAGAAGAATAATATGTATAATACTTACTTTCTTTCTTTCATTTGAAATTCTTTTGTCACATGACATTTTACATGAATAAAATATTTTACTTTGATAAAAATCAAATATTAAAATATCACCATCATTTAAAAAAAAAACTACTTTTTAAAAATTAAATATAAAATATTTTTCTTACCCAACTCGATTAAGTCTCATCCCCGCGCACCAATCCCTGGAATTTTTGTAGATATCTACTTTCCTCAAAAACGTATGTAAATATTTAATACAAAATGAGCGGGGGGGGGGGGGAATAAAAAAT
>JAOTQR010000001.1:34594037-34624370 GCA_025774065.1 Solanum ossicruentum | reverse complement strand
ATTTGGAATTGGATTGGAGAGAGAGGGTGTTGAGGAGAGAGGAATACGATGAAATGGGATGGCAGAATGAAGTAAGAAAAATATTTTAATTTTATTATTTAAAGATTATTTTTTTAAAATGCTAATACTCTAATTGTTTTTTAACTAATACTAATACAACAACATTACTTTATTGGCTCAAAGGCTCCCGCCCACTGCGGGATAAGGGTGAATCAAATGTACGAAGTCTGACCCCTATGTTTAATACATAGAACGACTGTTTCCGAATTTTAACTAATACTAATAATTTATTTTTTTATTGTCAATGTAAAATATTCTGTCCATATAAAGTGTCATCTAGCAATTTTTTAAAAAATAAATAAATATAAAACACATGCTATCAAAAGAGTGCAATAAAAGAGATGAGCATTTCTCACATTAATGAGTGAAATTAATAATAATAATTTAGTGTTTTTCACATTTCAATCCAAAATTTAAGAGTGTACTACTATCGAAAGCATCACTACAAGAGGTCAAGAGCTCAGTGCACCAATTTTACAACTCCATTGAACAAGATAAAATGCGATAATTCGTAAAACAGTTCTAAATCTGTGTAACATAACTTTAATGTTTAAACAAACTCTGCTAGTTAACATAAATAAGAGTAGCTACCGTTTAGTATCACTCGAGTCATATTTCTGTTGTCATTTTCTGTAACACAATATTGCTCAATATTACTGTAAATAAAATATGATCTTTCAATGTCATTTTGGAATGGAGGTTTGCTTACATTAGATTCCCACAGAAAGAGAGAGAGAGAGAGAGAGGAGAGAGTAGTGAAAAAAGAAAGAGGAAGAATGAAATTTGCAAATTGATCAAACTGCAACACCCCTACAACATTCACATCAATCACAGAGCATTTCTCCACATCCACCATCCCAGTCAACCAAAAGGGAACTTTTTGTTTCCCAAGTTACCTAAGAAATTCGTGTGAAAGAGTTGGCCATCAACTACAAAGGTGAGACTTCAACCCCCCAAAAAAGGAAAAAATTAAGCTGCAGTTACTAAGGTGCTAAAGAAAACTAGATTAGAGTACAAATACTAAGTGACAAGAATCATAAAGATTCTAAACGATAGTAAAAGAGAACTTCTAGAGTATGCACTAGCCCCATTGAAACGACAGCGGAATACCAATCAAAATGACCATGCAACTATTTCAATGCCAATCATGTAAAACCATTACTTCATCTGCCACAGGCACTTCCACTAACCAAGATATCGAAAACCATTCACAAAAATAAGAAAAACACTAGTCAGTTCAGCCTTCTTTAAATCTCCATCAAACCTCATTCCATTGATGCTAGATGATGCAGTACTACAGGTCAACCTACAATCAATAAAACAAATTTCAGAAAAATTTGAGAATGGAGTTTCAGTCATGAACCCAGAATAATGCAGCTAAGCCATCTATTTTAATCCACTATCAAGGAGAACCAAAGTTGAAATGGGAGCAGAACAGCCATGCAATCAAGAAAAGGAGCAAACAGGATGTATTCCCTCTCATCGTCAGCAGAAGATTGAAGGTGAGGGTGGAAGCAAAAGATCCATAGCTTCTAGTTATTTACACTGCCTGAGGATAGAAGCAAAAAAACCTGTAGCTTCTAATTATTTACACCAACCAGCTTCTCCCCAACAAGTCTACATAGGTCAAGGTTCCCTATTTTATTGCAATCTCTTGTCTCATCAAGGTGATGCCATCCATTAATACGCCTTTAAAGATGGAAATGAAGCAGAATGAACTGCTCCACAAATGGTTGAAGACAACTCACATCTCACAGGGATATCCTAAAGAAATTCTAAGCTGCGGGATTGCAGATAATATCCTTGTGCAACAGTAAATTACACCACGATAGGAAGTCAACAATCTCATGTATGTAACCACTTGGAACTGTATGTTCGAGCTGGAATTAGGATATTTCTGTATATGCTAAACTTTTCATGGTAACTATTGGTATTTTATAGCTGTGATTTCAGTGATCAATGTGGTTGTTCAACATGAAGGAGAACCTAATCTCTGCCTTCAGCTGGTACAAGTAAACAGTGCTCCACTATGCTAATTCACATACCAACCATTTCTCAAAAGAAACAATATTTCAATCTTTAAAAAAAGTAAATTAAAACAGGTAGGATTGTTTATACATTTTTTTTTGAAACAAACAAAAAATGTGAATATACTCGATTCAAAGCTTGGCATAAAGGAGTTGGAAGTATAGTACTTCTGAAGACATATGTTAGCTTAATGTTTGGATGGTAATGTACGTGTCTTATCTTAGAGAAAAGGAAATACTTCAAGTGCAGTCACAATCCTTCTACAAGCTGCCTTTGGATGTTGTTTGAACAACAGTAAGGAGATGAATCACCATATCAGAAAAATCATGCATAGAGCAGCAACTCAAAATAAGAGTGAAGCAATATTTAAAGAACTTAATTGTCTATCTGGTTCATGTAAATCATAGCTCTAAACTAAAATCAGGACAAAAAATAAGGATCCCACTCCAGAAGTTAGCAGCAAGCCTAATTACCTGTTTCACGTTTCAACCCCACAGGTATCCCCCTTTGAATCTAAACCCAGGAACAAATATCAGCAATTATAAAGTAATCTAAAGGTTCTAAAAATTCCCAAATTTGTGCATCCAGTTAAATCTATTCTGACCAACTTGGTTAAACTTTTGAGTAATTTAAGAGAGTGAGAACACCTTAAGGGATTAAGATAAGCTTTAATGCTAAAGGAACACGGCTTATTTAGAAAAGGAATTACAATTATAGAAGGTAAAAATAATTACATATAGCTAATTCTTGGCATTAAGTAAATAAATTATATCAAAAGTAAAAGCATCTTTCACCTTCAACGAGTCTCTTTTTATTCCATGTTCTAAGAAATTACTTTGCATTCCAAGAACCTTTTTAGTTTGTCTAGACCTATTGCAGAAAACCTCTAGTATTAGGGAACACGTAATTTGTATTAACAGTAGAACAATTAAAAATTAGATCTAAATGGCATAGAATGGATATTGATGGACTCATACAACCTAAGATAACTAGTTTTGAGGTGCAGTAATAGTAGTGGTTGTTGCATAATTACATCCATTCTATTCGGAAGTAATTAACCTATCTCATTTTTTGATAATAAACAAGGTGATCTTTGCCAATACTATCAGTATATGAAGCTAGTGATTTTGAAATGGAAATATTTGCAGCTTAGATTGTCTCATTTCTCATGTAGTTCCTAGATATGAGCTTTATTTTAAAAAATTATAGAAACTAATCTATGACTGGTTAATCTCTAAAGAATGGTTGGTGAAAGTAGTCCATTAATTTGGACAGAAAGATGGTCTTTTGATTGTTTGATAGTTAATAAGAAACATGTTTGACAAATTTTTGTCTCCCATATTCTGTTTTTTCATTATCTTGTGTAATCATATTGAATAGTTCAATTTGATATGTAGTCCACTCCAAAATTCACTGGGATAAATATAACTATTTTCTTTTCTTTGAGTTCCCAATTTCAAAAATCCTGTTTAGTGAAGATAAAAGATAAAATTGATTAACCAACATTTTCCTTGCTTTTGCATGACATGGGACTGTAGATTCATTTATGTTATTAGCATGTTAGTAAGAGAATAGCTGGATCTGCCCCTGACTCGCCATAGTCGAATGAATTGAGGACAGCCAATGACTGAGCTTGATGCGAGAACAGAGAGAGTCTTCCTCTTATCTCTGTAAAAGGCCTGCGTTATGCTTATTCTCAATCCCTGTGGGAGAGTACCCTATGGATTTAGCGCACCCTCCCCATCTTATAAGGAAAAATTACCCATACGATTGAACTCTAGCTCTCTCCACGAGATGAACTCAATAGAGAAGAGGGGAGGAACACATGTTTCTTTTATATTAAAATAAAGAAAGCTTTTTAGTTTCCTTGCAGCAGGCAGTCTGAAGCCCATATAGCAAGTACTAGCTCTATTTATCCTATTGAGCTTGGAGAAAGAGTGGAATGGAAGACAGAAAGTTGTCCTTATCTTTCCTTAAATGAAGGAGCTCAGTAATCCTTTGGGAGCTAGTTAGTGTTAATCTTTAGATTTGGAGGTGTAAAAACTACAAAAGGATAAAACAATGCCAAAATTAGGAAGCAAAGTTTCCTGGCCTACCACTCGTTTAATACTGCAGTCATTCTTTCTAGATATGACACAAATGTTAGATAGCAATAAGAGAAGAAGATCACCAGCTGAGCTAACTTTATGATCAATATGGAGGCAAACAATAAGCAGGATATCCAAATTTAAGTTAAATATTCTGTTTGAGATATATAGCACATTGAGATTCTTATTTAGTGGGCGCTTTGTCATGTCTAGACTCTAGAGTCTTGGTGAAACAAGACAATCACTAGCAAAATGGAGACAAATTTTGACATTTTACTTCCTGACTGCTGTGGGCAAAGTGTGATCTAAAATAAGCTTGTACCCAACTGATTGCCTCTTCATTGCATAATAGAATGACATGTGATAATTAGAGACTTGCAAAGAAAACATGGAGATGTACTAGAGTCTATAGCAAATAACTCCACTTCAGGAAATACCAGAGAAGTCGGACGACTAGATCTGGAAAGAGATTGTCCTTTAGGCCCACAAAGACTCTTCATAGTTAATAGTTTCGTTTATTCTCTATGTAATGTAATAATGATTTTCAATTAGTGGTCGTCAGGGAAATCGGAGTCACCTCTCTGGTCAAAGAAATCACAGATGACACTCATTTAGTTTTTCAAGGGCAAAAGGGATATCAGAGAGCACGTGATAATACATAGTTGAAAGACAAAAGATAAAATGAGACAAATCTTCAATACCTTGTCTTACATGTGACTTTTTCCACTTTCTGTTTACTTTAACTTCTATGGATTTTTTCCCTATATTTCCAAACTTCTCCCGAAAATAAGGCATCTACAGCACAATATGTTATTTGTCTAAAGAATCTGTCTACAATGGTCAGAGGACTATCAGTAAAGGTCCTAGTGATCACGGTATAGCTGCACTATCAAAAGTCTTCAGGAACTCAGCATCCAATTATTCTTCTACTTGTACAAGAAAAGAAAAAGAGGAAAACTCATCCCAAAACAAGCCAGCAGCAATAAAATAACTCTTATTAGTGCCCCCTTGTATTAGGATATCAAGAACTTGTACAGAAAATGTATTTTGCTCAAAGATCAAAGGGCATAAACAAAGGATTCAGAGTGGAAGGACACACTGTATAATACTATAGTCATTTTCACAAGATAACAAAACACAGATATCAGGTGAAGATATGCATAGGACAGAAAAAGAAAACTGCATGTAGATCTTTGTATCTGAGAGAAAGAGAGAGTGAGAGAGAGGAATGAGGCGAGATGTTACAATTTACTGAGTCTTCTTTTCCTTATTTGAAGACCTTGAAATCTTTCGCAGTACATTATCATCAATTTTCCTGTACTGTGTCTGAATGACTTTTTGCGCTACAATAAGCTTGTCATCAATTTGTTTTTGATACTTGTCATACAACAGAGGCACAGACAAGCTAAAAAGAATTCCTGAAGGAAAGATACACAATTCAGTCAATGATAAATCCCCAACAACAACTGATATCACCTGAAAAGAACCTTACTCACCCATGTAGATGAAAGTGAGGAGGTTGAAGAAACTACCAACATAAGATATCAGCCATAAGACAAGAGAAACCTGATAAACCAATCCATATTAATAAGATGTCAATGCGAACAAAATATGATGCCAATAACATGAAAAACATGATGCCTGAATGGAAGGGCTCCTATAAGAACAGACCTTAATAAAAAGTTTTAAGTTCCCACCAATAGCAATATCATGGGCAATCATCAGGACATGATTGATCCAAACACGCATCATGTCAGCAGCCTTTACCACTGATTCCTCGCGAACCTCCAAATCCGGGATAGGAGGTAAAGGCCTAGAATTGTACAGATATAATTGATTCAGTAATCCATAAAGAAAAAAGTCTTACTGCAGCATAATTATTAGAGGATCTCAATTGCTAATCAGAGCCACAATTGAAATGCATGCTCGAGTATAAAAACAGAGAAATGCAAGCCAGAGGCAGATCTACTTCAGGTGCACCCACTGCCTCATTGACGAATTAGCCTAACAGTTGGCTTCAATTTTCAAAAACTAAAATACATAATCAATGATCCACCAATCTTATTCAGAGAGCAATCAGAAACTATGAATTAGCCTGACAGAAGGCTTTTTTTCAAATACTAAAGACGAAAAACAATGATCCACCAATCTTATTCAGAGAGCAACCTCAAAACAAGTTGAATCGCGTTACATGCACTTATCGCATTACCTGTTGAGAAGTGAGGCAGATTTAGCCCAGAAGAAGAGAATCACAACTAGAAGCAACATAACATTGGCAACAAAGGAAAGGACATTATATCCAGCCCGCTCAAACAGAATCCAAAGCGCAGTGGAACTGACAAGCAGAGTTACACTAGCACAGCGTCTCCTCCACAACAGCACATCCGCCACTGCAATAAAAAGTTAACCGCCTCAAAAAAAGTTTTCCTATGGAATAGTATCCTCCTCCTCGAGAAGCATAAGTTGATTATCATCATGATCAAGTGTTGCTTCAAAATCCATAGTGAATTGATGCGTTAATTGGTTAATAATTGCAATAAAGTCAATATCAAATCTAAATTTCCTATGGATGCATATAGAGAGAGAGGCAAGAAAATAAAGAAGAGCGTAGACGAGGAAGAGACCTGAGCCACCACCAAGAGCTTGATAGACAAAAGACTGAAGATTATCTCCCATGGCGATTAGGGTTTCTGCCTAGTCTGCAACCGAAGAAGGACGACGGTGATGAAATCCCCGGGAGGGTGACGACAGTAATATGTTTTGGTAAATCAGTTCAACTTTCAAATATTCCAGTCGTACGAATGGATTAAACAATGCTTAACATAATAATGAATCTAAAGGACGACGAAATAAAATACTCCCATCACAAAGACGTTATGCTAAAGGTGAAAGATAACTTCTTTTTTATAACCTTTTCCCTTGATAATAATTGTGAAAAATTTGACGCCTTTTTATATCTCATAAAAAATTTACTAAATCTTACATTTTTAGCTTTCAAAATTTGGATCTCACTTTTTTTATTTGTGTGTGTATTGAGACACAAAATAATCACATAATTAATGTTAATTGTGTGAGGCATATAATTAGTTTTTTCGTAAACTATATCTGTGTGTAATCCTTGAACCACCTTATAATCAACTTTTTTTATATTATCTTACAAAAGGGGTGCATTTCATTCCACTGTAAAAATAGAATTTTGACAACTTTTGTCTCAAAAAGATTACTACATTTTGTTGCAATGGTTGAAGCCTTAAAGGCTAGAGAGATTTTGATTATTTTACTTAGGCTCCTAGAAAATAAAGGTTGCAAATTAGGTGTTGGTTTCTTAAATTGTACGCAAGAAAGAATGATAAGCATTTTGTGACGCCCACCACCAACTGCCAGTGATGTGGTTCAATGATTCAACTGTAACTTTCGGAAGATGATAGGGTTGGGGCCGGCCTCCCAAAGATTAGATTACGCCTTACTATGCTGACAATGGTAATATAATCAAGTCTTAGCAGCCAAACTTTGCCCGTCCATTGACCATTTTAAATTTCACAAATCAAAGTTTCAAGCCCCACAAATTCTAGAGGACAGTCGTTTTCAAGTAAATAAGACAGAAAAGAATCGGAGTAGAACATTTTCGATTTCAAAATGCTGTTCACAAAGTTTTTATGTTGCATGATCTCAAGTTCGAAAATTATATAGCTTATGCAAGCTCCTGGATACATGCATCAGGACAGTGCACAATAAATTTGAACCCAGTCACCTCTACCTCCTTAGTGGTGGTCTGAGTCAGCTTCATCATCATCGGATGACTCTTCCCTACGGCTTTCTTCTCCGCCTGCAGCAGAATTACTCTTTTTCTCCCTCTTCCTCTGCTTTTTCTTCTGCCGCTTTGCACGTTTCTTTGCTGTCCGCTCTTCTGCAGCTTTTAATTTTTCTTCTCTTCTCAAGTTGAATTCAGCTACTTCTTTCCTTTTCTGGTAGTCAGCATCCATCCTTGCAAGTCGGTCTTGTTCTCTCCGTCTCATCTGTCGATACTGCAAGCAATCACAAGAAAATGTTACTTCTGACACTTCGCGCTGTCTATTTATTCTTTAAAACCAGATATGACCTAATCATAGTAAATCACTTCTTAGTAACACAACATTCAACAGATTGAAATTAATGCCAAATAACCAAAATGCATGTTCAGAATTTTAAATACAGAAAATACCTATGATGAATAACATCTTTCAATAGACATATTGATCAAATATAGGAAGAATATTCTAGATTATGCATCCAACAGAAATCATGACTAAGCATTTGAACTCAAAGCAGCACCTATGAGTCACTAAAGCCAACATACATCATAATTATGGCCATACTGGTAGTGCAAAAGAACAAGACAAGCTCCAATTCGATGAGTATACATCTAAACATGTACTGTTTAAGATGAATTACATGCACCACCCCACCATTATCTTACAGCAATTGTATGTCATTAATATATGACTTATGTACGTAACTATGAAGCTAACATAAGTAACAAGCTCAGCACCCAATGTTTTTCAAGATAATATTAGCAAACTAGTGAAATCCTCAACTAGATAAGAAGAAAAAGGCTCAGGTGCATTTCAGTCCAGTGTAAACTCCTCATCTTACTTCAGAATTAACTCGTTCAGATTGAGGCAACTAGAAAAACACAATCATCTCTGATTGATAGTAGCATTTAACTACAGAATTGTGTTCCAATCTTTTCAGAGAAAAAAAATCAGGTCTGAAAGTTAAAGAAAAGCCACTAGAGCTTAATGGAGTTAAATACGAGAAACTATAAGAATTCTTTAGAGACTTCAGAGCCCATGAAGACAAGATCACAAAACAAAATTGCCTAAGCAGAATAGGAAATATTTCTCTAGGAAATCTAAGAACTTTCTTCCTCCTACTTCGAGGGAAGGATTAGTCTTATCCTATCCCATATACAAAATTAATAACCAAATGCATGAGAAAATATTCCTGCATTTCACCCCAGGATTATTATCTCTTATCCCTCGTACCAAATGGAGTTTAAATATCCACTTCTATCTTTGAACACAACAAACTATTGTAATCACTTGCAACATTTACGTGAATGTTCTCAGTAATCCAATCTCTTATCAACACTTGACAGTTCTTCGATCTTCCTTTGCAATGAACACTGATTCAATCTCTTAAATTGTTAGCACTAAGATTCTTTAAAAAAGTGAACCTTCAGCAATTCTAGAGCTATTCCTTACCTTTTTTGCGCTTTGCTCATTATCTTCGCAGAAAATGTTTGTCCATGAGGATGTATCTCATCCTTTTGATAATATACAAATGCAACAACAATGCAGACATTCTCCAATAAACATCAAGAACATTATGCGTTCTCAATCAATGCACACCAACCCCACCCCCTAGAGTCCCATCTTATTGGGCAAAGCAAATTATATACAAGAGATGGCTCTTCTTCTTTTTTAAGTACTGCCTCTGTAATTTGTTCCACTCTCATGCCAATTCTCTAGACCTCAACTACTCTCATCCCCATCCTACTACTTCAGCTATTGCTTTATTATATGAACACTCGCAATATGCAAAAAAGTTCCTAAGAAGTTTTACCTATTTAATAAAAAGGTTATTTGGAAGTTTTTGCTCAAGAAACTACTATATTGCCGGTCAACGACTTATGATTGAAAATTGAACTTGACAAGAAAAGTCAATTGATGAGACAACAGTAAAGTAGCCAAAAGAGATTTCAAACTATAGTATTGATAACACAAGAAAAATGATATTGGATTTTGGAAGCATCCCTTATGCAGCTGTCAGTGTTGAAAAACAAGTGATTGCTTCTAAGGAAAATTATGGCCCTACTCTCCCCCCCCCCCAAGCCAATCTGACAGGTCAAGCCAAGTGCTTCTTTCTTCCTAGTTGTAGTCTTGGAAAAGTAAGGGTAGAAGGGGTACGTCAAAGTGGTGAACACGACTACTACTTTTGGCTTTTTCCTCCATAAAATTAGCCCAAAATACCCAAACTGATGGAATATAAGGAGTACCTAGGCCCTTAAGGTATGGCATAAACACCATCAAACTATCTAAAAGTGATTTAACTTTCCATCTGAATGTGCCTAGAAAATGTAGCTACCATGATAAAGAGCCTTATCATTGGATGCTATAGTATCATGATTCCCGAACATTGTTTTTGTTTCCCCTTTTGATGAAGAGTATCACCTGAACATTGTAAGACACGTTTGTTACCGAACATTGTAACACATACTGCCTCTAACTCAACGAATTTCCTGCCCAACAGTCGTCAACCAGAATGAGTTCTAAATTCCGACTAGGTTAACATGATTACATCATGATTGAGCAGGAAATAATTAACTGCTTGAAAATAGCGACATTTACAGTTAATCACAAAAACTATAGAGCAGTAATCAAATTAGGGTTCAATAACGAACAAGAATAGAACAACGGTCGGTACCTGATGAAAGTCGCCAGAGCCAGAACCGGCAGAACTACCAGATGTATTGCTAACCCGTACAGGTACACATTCAAGTATGCGGCGGAGCTTGATCTCGAGATCCTCCTCTTCAGGATTAGCCGCAGGTGGCTTGTATTCCACAAGTGCGGTTGAAGAAGAAGCCGGAGGTCTAGGAGGTAGGGCAGCCACCTGCCTCTCCGACACCGGAACCACTTGCAAATCTCCGGCTGCAACGGCCGCTGATCGACCCGACGATGACATCTTCACGGCACCAAAAACAGCTCTGTACTTTCACTCTCGTATTCGAGGTCTATATATACAGGATGTTAACAGTTGCGAACTCTTTCCTTGAGTAACTGGGATGACGCCGACTATGATTTGCCTGAACGCCGACGAATCCTTTTAAGGCAAATACCCCTAAAATCCCTTGGAACGCGACTTTGGCAATCTACAATTTTGATATTAGACTTTTTGACCCTTATATCCTCTTGTTTTGTTAAAAGCCAATCAATGGTCTAAACTTATCCAAATAAACTCAATTTATCATGTATATTAATTCTCCTTATAGTCAGAAATTATTATAAGTTGTTTCGCTAATTAATAGTTTAATATTAGAATTTAAGTTAAATATAATATTTTTTCTCTCGCTCACTTTCTTTATTGCATACAGTAATGATTGTTTAGTGCATTTTTTAAATGAGACATATATTTGCTATCATACACATTGTAAAATATAGATACATAGAGGGAGAGATAATATGTCAGCAAGAAAGTTAATAGGAGGAGAGATAATATGTCAGCAAGAAAGTTAACATGTATCTTTGATACTAGATAGATATATCTTTAATATTATGTACATTTTGAAATATAAATACACAACGAGAGAGATGGGCAATCGAGTTAGTGTGTATAGATACTTGCGTATCACATTTGAATATAGTGAATCTAAAACAAACTACATTTAATTTGACTAGCATGTATTCGAAATAAATGATATTAAAGATAATTTTTCAAATTGATGCAAGCACGCACAATTAGAATTTAAACTAATAAATTTGTGTTGTTTGCTCTTAATAATTTCCAGTTATTACATTTTTTAATTGTTCTTTCCTTTTCTTTTCTACTCTGTTATTTTACATATACTTTTCATATAAGTTCATTAGATAATTTTATGAGTATTTGGCTAATTTAGGTCCACTTCAAGGTACATTACGTACATCTATATCTTTTTATTCAAATTTAAGAATGAATTTTTTTTTAAAAAAAAACATGTTTTTGAAATTGCATTTTCCCCCCTTGCAACTAGGTAGATCTTGAAATAAAATAATATATTATTATATTTTTAAGGGAGAAGATTTAAAATGCTCTTGAACTATCGATAACAGTACAAAAATGTCGTCCATCATCTTTTGGGTCATCCACCTTTGGATTTCAAATTTGTATTTTCTCTTAATAGCATAGAATTTAAATATTTTTTTAAAAACACATGACAATCACCTATTAGTTGTAGTTTAATTATTTAACATTAATTATAAACAAAACTCAATCCAACACAAATTTTATCTAAACCTGACCCTAATCCGCCTCACGATTAAATCCTAACCCATTGAACTAAAATATACAATCTCTTATACCTAATCCGCAATCATCGTGTGCTAACATTTTCAGTTGCATGATAAATTATCTCTCGATACAGTCGAATGAAGTAATTCTAATGAGCCAGCTTTGGATGGTCATTCTTCGGAAAAATAAATTTTTGGTGAATTCTCAAGAAGTGCCACTTTAGACGGTACCAAATGCGATCGAGGTATAGCTATATGAGATTTTATATTTTAATTTAATGGGTTAGAGTTTAATTGTGAGGCAGGTTAAGCTCAGGTTTAGATAAAATTTGGGACGGATTGAGTTTTATCTATAATTAATTTTAAATAATTAAAATGCTCTAATAGGTTTTAAAAAATTATTTAAAATATTTAATTTATATTTTGTTGAAAGAAAGGTCAGTTTAGACCCAAAGATGGATGACAAAGAGTATTTTATTTTTGTACCATTATCAATAGTTCAAAAATATTTTATGTCATTTTTCATATTTTTAATGAAAAAATTACGAAAATAAAGACAAAATTAAGTTTTAATATGTCACATAAATACAGAATACCAGAAGAGTAATTATCAAAAATTGAGTAGTCGGGTATTCGGTGGGATTTTGTGTTGGGCTGGGTCATTCACCCGAACCGATCAGCAATTTCACCAGCATTACCAGAAGCAGAGCGGAAGAGAAGAGAGAGAGGGAGAGAGAGGGAGAGGGAGAGGGGGGAGTACAGTGTCCAAACCAGAAGCAGAGCTGTAAAATCCAGAGAAATCTGATCCAATTGAATAAACGAAAGAAAGGAATCAGAAAGTTTTCGAAGAAGAAGGAAAAAGAAAGAAGAAAAAGATGCTGCCCACAACTTCAAAAGGTTTAGGTCGAACAAGCTCTCATGTCCGACCCAATTCAGTATTGCCTCAGTATCTTCGTAAAATAATCAAGGTTTTTTTCTCACTCTTCCATTTCAATTAACTCTCTAGTGTGCTATCGACATCTAGTTTGTCTGATCTTGTACAGATCAGATCCCGATCTTGGTATTCTTTTGTTTTCAATTAATTGCCTTTCTGTCTATACGCTTTCATATTATGGTACTTCTTTGTATTATTCTCTGTTAAGATTTTAGGATTTGTTAATGGATTATAATTCTGGTAATTTTTGTAAATATTGGATTATCATATGTTTAGAACTAAAAATGAAAAGATGATTAGATTCAGATACAAGACAGTAAAGCAGCTAAAAGGGGAAATACATGAGTGGCAAGGAGGAGGAGTGGTAATGTGGAAGATTTGTTAAAATATGATAATACTATACTATTCAACCACAAGTGGAGTCGGGGATACAATGTATGCAGACTGTACCACTACTCAAATAGAGAGGTCAAAAGATCAACAAATCCATGTGAAGACAAAGAAAATACTGAAGCAATCATAGCAACTAATTAGGAAAGTATTGCAAAGCATACAAGAAAGGAACAATAACAATGACAAAATAATGTGATAATTGAACTATAATAAACAATATATGAAAATTGGTATCAAAAGCAAGAACTACAAGAATACGACTAGTACTATGTCACACTCGAATAAGCCTAGACCTTTGAACATCAGGACAACACTCCACTGGTTCTTAACCTTCTGTCTTAATACAAGACCTCTACACCTTCCTATCTAAAGTCATGTCTAGTAATATTAGACAATACCTCTCTCCAATATCTTTTCGGCCTACCTCTACCTATCCTCGTACTTCCTATATCCAACCTCTTGCACTTCTTCACTGGGGCATGTACACTTCTTCTCTTCACATGTTCAAACTATCTTTTTCGCCACGGAAGCTACTTTTACCTTGTCTCCAATTTCCTCATTCCTAATCTTATCACTCCTAGTGTGCCCGCATATCCATCTAACATCCTCATTTCCGCAACTTGCATTTTCTGCACATGGAAACTCTTGATTGGCTAACACTCTATGCCATATAGTAATAAAGATGGTCTAACCACCCTTTTGTAGAACTTACCTTTAAGTTTAGGGGTATCTTTTTATCACACAAGAGTCCGGAGGTAAGCCTTCACTTCATCATATACTAAACAATTCAAAACTTTAAGAAAAATGTTATTGGTAAGTAATTGTGAGAAGGTAGAGAAGAAGAACCTATGTAATGGCAATACGAAGGAGTACTATTGATGAAAAGCCGGGGCTAAAATATGATAAAGGAAAAATAGAGCAAAGGGTAAAAAAGGGCAAGTCGGTGCACTAAAACTCTCCCTATGCGCAGGGTCCGAGGAAGGGCCCGACCGCAAGGGTCTATTATACACAGTGTTACCTTGCATTTCTGTCAGATGCCATCTCCAAGGCTTGCCCCCCATGACCTCCTGGTTACATGGCAACAGTTTTACCAATTATTCCAAGGCTTCCCTTCGAGTAAAGGATGGTGTTTGAAAAATAAAGGTTAAGGGTTAAATGATAATATTAAATAATATTAGCTGGTCCTAACACCACAGTTATTAAAAAAAAAAGAGATGATATTATTAAATAACAATAAGGGCAAAATGGGGAAGAGAAGTGTGTAATAATTCCACTACATCAAATTAGTTATTCGGTAAAATGGGTCTTCATGTGTCGTGTAAAAATGGATTTAACATTGCAATACAATAATTTTTAAAAGTAACAAAGATAACATAACATGTTATTCAATACAACAATACTACTGTATGAACACACAATCCAAACTGCAAGTGTGCTGGAGACTATATTCAATGCCTGAAACTCTCTTCTTAGACATCACATTTTTCTTTTTATATCAACTTAGAAATCTATGCAGTAATATTAAGATAGCCAACTTCAGTTTGCCATTGCCTGGATTCACTGGTCTCTGGTTTCTTAGATGTTTCTCTCAGTTCTATTGTAAAATCACTCTAATGCTTCCAGAACTCTATTTAGACCTACTAGTTTGCAAATGTTAGAACCTCCTGCAGTGTAACTCCCGTCATGAAGTCCATATTGTTTGATAAGTGTTTCTTGATTATATGTTGACAAATTGTAGTGAAACAATGAAGCAATGTGCTTTGTTTTTCGAGGAAGGTGACAGCCTGAAGCAATGTGCTTGTTTTATTAAAATTATTTAATTCATTTGTTCAGAAGGGTTTTCATTTCCGGTAACCTCAATGCTTTTTCTCTCCTCCTTTAAATGCGTGCAGTGGCAACAGATGGACATCGAATATACATTTTGGCAAATGCTTCATCTATGCACGTCCCCTAAAGTAGTGTAAGTATTATGTGTATCAGGCGCCATGTCCTTTTAAATTTAGTACTACAACTAATATTTCATCAATGCTGGTGTTAATGCACTTGCATTATCTTGTGTTTTGTTAAGTAGTGTAAGACTATCCAGTCTAGTGATCATCTTTTATGGGGCATCAGTTAACAATATGTGATACTGATTTGAGGACAAATGAATAAACATTCATTTTCCTGTGAAATGTGTACTATATCTATTTGTTGGTGATCCAAAACATACTCATGTATAAATAAGTATTGCATGAGATAGGCATTACTTGGTATGAAAAGATTAACTTAGTGAAAGACTTGATGGAGTGTCCAAATAAATAAGAAAATGGAAGGAGAAAAAGAAAGAGAAACTGTAGGAGTTTTTGATAACAAAAAGAAAGCACCAAATGCCCACTATGGGGCTCAAAAAGAAACTCTAGGAGTTATGTTGCACAGAACATTGTTCTCATCTATTGTGAAGGCCAGGGAGAGAGATACAAATAGAGACAGAGATGCTAATAAGGGCTATGATGTGATGTGTGACATTTGAAAGAATTTTGTGGAGTGTGGTAAGAATAGGTGAAGCAAACGGAGGGGTCAGAAATAGGTGGGATTCTGCTAGTATAAGTGCAACTGCAATGGTGAGGAAGCTTTGCAGTTTATAGTAGTTATAGATAGTGAGCTTACTTCTTTTAAAGGGTTCCATTTATTTTACTGGGGGTTTGTCTGGAGAGAGACATAGGAGAGCCTCTGAAGGAGTTGAGTCGAGCTTCTATCGGTTGAGGAGTAGTGTCCGCTCCCCTTATTTCGTTTGTTGAGCACAAAAAGTATCTTGCTAGACGATTGAGTAGAGTTTGTATAGAATCATATTTTTTGTAGATTCGTTACCTGTTTTTGGCCATGTTATGAATGAATAAATATTTACTTGATTAAAAAAAAGCTTACTTGTTTTGACGGTTTTTTGGTGCCTTTTTGTAATTTCTTTCATTAAGATATTTTGCAAGTGTGTCGTTCTAAACATTGGTAACTTAAACTTTCACTAATTGAGAATCCATTTCTTCATTGTCATTCAACCGTTCGATTCCAAGCTATAAAGCAGTTGGCTTTTGTCTTGTTTTTTCGAGGAACTAAGTATTGGGATGAGGAAAAGAATCTGCACAACAAAATGTGAGAGCGGTGGTGCATTTGTCTAATTTTCATCTTTGAATTTTGTGTTGATATGCTACAGTATAGGAAGATATCAGCTCATTATACAATGATGCTCAATTTAATTCTGAATTACTGATCTTGTATTTGCATTTGTTTGCGGCATTGGACATTTGATTCAGATATCAGCACACAAAGTACCACAAGCGTAAGTTTCCTCCTCTTCTTTTAGTCTTTCGTTCATCTAATGCAATGTGATTCTTTTGTATTGAAATTGAATTTATGAATTCTGCTAGTTCTGCTCAATCCTTATGGTTTCTTATTCACTTTTTATTTGATACTTCATGCGTCCCAATTTCACTAGTATCAACTACTTCATCCATCCCAATGTATGATAACTCTTATGTTGGGACATTATTTAAAAAAAAAGACATCTTTTTGCATCATTCCCTTAGTAATATTGTTGTATACAGCTTATATAAAGAAATCACTATCTATACAACTTTCTCAACTTTTAACTGGTCAAGTTTATATTTTATGTGATATTTTCTCGTTAAACTAACTTTTGATCTAGTACTACTGATAATTTTTTGATAAGCAAGTGAGACTTGTATTGATAACTGCAGCTAGATGATGCATAAGAGTGTAGCCAGGAACCTTATAAATCTTCAGCCTCTAGCTGTTCCAATATGTTAGGTAGCTAGTAAATACAGTAAACTATCAACATCATATCCCTTTTGTAGCTTGTGGCTAGTTTTATTAGTATTTACTTCGATTACCCTCTGTTTGTTACATAAGTCGAACTAATATCCTGTGCTTCATGCTCAAATCACATAAAATGGGACAAAGGGGGTACTGTTAACTGTGGTACTTCCTTTGTGTCAAAGCACTATCCTATTTTCATTTGTATTGGTTTTCACTAATGCTACTTTCATTTGTATTGGTTTTACTCTGACATCTACGAACATATATTTGAGGAACTCCCAACATAAAATTGCACGATACTTTCTTTTCTAAATCCTTGGGCTGGTCCAAGGGGCCATTTAAATTAGGAGGGTGAGAGTTATATGTAGAAAAAACCCTTTAATCTGGTGCACATGGTTTGAACCTTGTCTTTTGATGTCTTTGAAGCAAAAGTTGATGAGTGTTAAAAAGAAGTTGAATTTTCAACTTTGGTAACAGTTCCACCATTTTTGGATCTATTGATATGTTAAGTGTAAATGTTCTCATCTTTACGTTTTGCAACTTGACATAAGCACACAAACCTGGTGACTTGAATATCCATTTTGTGTTGTGTTGATCTCCTTCATAAGTATTGGCGTCTGATTGCAAAGTAGTTTTCTACTTTTATTACTGGAGTTCTACTGTTCATCTGAAGTTGACCTCCTGTTATTTTCTCTTTTAGAAACAAAGAACCAGTGGGCACGCGATGATCCTGCATTTATAGTTATATGCATTCTTCTGTTGGTGGTTGCTACTTTAGCATTCTGCGCTGCGTATGTTTCCTATACTCTGCTACTCATTTTTGGTCTATGATCACAGATTGGTAAACTCAATTACTTTGCTTTAGAATTGTAAAAAGTTGCCTTATCAAGAGAATATTTTATGATGTCATTGATTGGATGAAATTAATTATGGTTTAGAGAATTCCAACATTCCCATTCTAGTGTACTAAGATCATACATGTTTGCCATTGCTGAGCTCAGTTTTATAATGTTAATGCGCTCCTGTTCGATATTGACTTCTTTGTATTCTTATTTCTTGTGTTCTTCTTGATGCTGAATCATGTCGCAATCTTTATCTTTCATTCATTTCAGGTATGATCATAGTGCAGGACATGCTGTTTTTGTAGTTATCTCAGTATTGCTTTTTCATTTTGTACTCACCGGAGCTACTTTGGCAACATGTTGCTGGTAAAGCTTATTATCGTTTGGATATTCAATACAACCTCATTGTGGTTCTCTTGCTGTTTAACTTAGATTAATCTTGATGTAATTGTAAAATTTCTATGGTTCTCTTGCTGTTTAACTTAGATTAATCTTGATGTAATTGTAAAATTTTCTATCGTTTCTTATGGAACAATGGACCTATAAGCTTTCTATCCATTTCTTAATTAGTTGGTTGAACTTGCAATCAGATATCTGTTGGGAACTATAGAAAGGAATCATAAATTTCTCATATTCCAAACAGTGGAATTCTCACGGTTCATCATGTAAAATAAATAGGTGATAGGTGATAAACTTTGTCAAGAGAATATAGAGGGATCACCCGATCATCACTACAACTACGTTCTACTTGTGTTATCCTTAGCTTTGTTTTACCAAACTAGAAACTCATAGCAAAAGAGTGCTAACCTTAATTGTAGTACTAATCTATGTTGCTCGGACTCCTAAAAAATCCCACCGGTTGTCTGTCGGATCCTTCAAAAATAGTAAAATTTTTTAGGATCCGACACGGTGTGGCAGCAGTTTTTGAGAGTCTGAGCAACTGTTGTTGATTCATAATGTGCAATTATTAGCACCTGGAACAATTCCTAGGATTAAACCACTCCCTCTGTTCCTCTTTGTTTGGTACTATTTCCATATTAGTCTATTCCAGAAGGAATGGCCTATGTCCATATTTTTTTTTCCTTAATATTTATAGCCACACAAATGTTATGACATGTTTAAGACCACAAGTTCAAAAGTCTTATAGCCACAAAAAATATTACGGCATATTCAAGGGTACATGTTTTAAAAGTTTCTTATTTCTTTCTTGAACTCCGTGTCAAGTGAAACTATGTCAGACCAAGCGCTGCGGAGTGAGTACATTTTATTTCCTGAAGTGCTATATAAACTTTCCCTCTGTTTCTCTTTTCAAGTTTCCATATTTATGCTGAAAACATAAATCTTTTATTGTATCATGACATTATGCTTGCAATATTTATGGTGATAAAAGTTTGTCTTCCAGCAGAGTCTTGACTCTTGTGAACCATTATCCTTGCAGGTTCCTAACCAACAATTACCTTCGAGAAGAAGCTCCAAGCAGTCATGCCGTGGAACAGCGGGTAGAATGGCAAGTTCAGAACCTTTCCATATCTAACTCGCCATATACTTTATTCTGTCTACTTCTTTCTCCTCATGTAGAATTCTGAAACTCTACATCTAGGGTTAATAATTTCACTTTCACTTTCATTTATGAACTTCCTTGCTTACACACTTTATTGTCCCTCATGAAGGCTGTATGCATTTGATGTCCACTGCAACTCCTTCTTCCCTATGTTCGTTTTGCTTTATGGTAAGTAAGGGCAGCAGCGTTAAGATGAAACGTGCTGTTTGCACATCTTCAGACTCAGTAGATTGATGGCTACTGATGGTTTCTTTTTCTATTTGAGGAAGACTGATGGCTTTCCTTTTTTTGTGGCAGTCATACATTATTTTCTCTCCCCTGTTTTGGTAGCTCATGGTTTTATTCCTGTTTTGCTGTCAAATTTGCTCTTCATGGTCGCAGCTTCCTACTATCATTACCTCAACTTTTTAGGTTATGATGGTAAGATGAATTCCATATCCTTAGTATATTTGCTCTTCTCAATTTCATGAAAATTCAACATGGGGTGATTTTTGTATATTCGAGACTTAACTTGTGGGGAAGCATTTCCATGTTTTCACCAAAAGCATTTAAGATTTATTTATATCAGCATATATCTTCCTGGCTACTCTCTGCAGAGATTTCCTGTGGCTAAAATTTGTTGATTACCTCTGTACATAAATTATAGTGATGAATTTTCTTGCTTCATGATTGGTTTGTTCACCAGGAAACAACCTCTCTACCTCTATGAGGTAGTGGTAAGGCTGCGTGCATTTTTACCCTCCCGAGACCCCACTTGTGGGATTCCACTGGGTATGTTGTTGTTGTTTGTATGGTTGGTTTGTTCAAATTCAATCATTTTCTGGTTTGAGAAGTCCAAATTAAATAATTCATTAATTGTGACTGATGGCTATTGCTGTATGAGTTTTTCTTCCCAAGGTATAGCTTTCTCCAGAACAAATAGAAGTCAAATGTTAGTTGGAACAAATGTGTTTCATCCCTTGGTATCGTTAGCATGGTCTTAAAACACTCTTGCATAACTTATGAGTATTCTGAGTGCTGGTGCCTTCCATCTATGCTAACTAGTCGATATGGATGATGAACTTACTTCCCTGCTATGCAGTATTACCCTTTTTGGAGAGGACAACATTCTTCCTATATCCAATTGGCATTGTCATCGTCCTTTCACCCATCTGTAAGTATTTGTATTTATTCCTGGACGTGTTGTCTTCATATTTGGTTAATTTGGTGATGATTTTTGTTTATTGCTTGTAGTTATTTTGATTGGCTTCAATCCATCAAGACACTTCATGAATGTCTACTTCAGCAGAGTGGTGTGAACACAAGCTAACACTGGATGAGGACATGTTAGGTTGAAAGACGCCTTTCAGACAGCTCGTCAATAGGAAGCACATTATTGAAATCATCTGCAGAGGCTTTAATTGTTTATGTGATTGTTTAGTATCCCTGCTTAGGTAATTTTGATGTTATGAATGAGAAATATATCTGACGGGAACCTTGTTTGTACTTCAGCATAAAGCTTCACTCAATGAGTTCATTTAATGTAAAGATTTTATTTCTGATTTGTTGAATCATAGAGATGACTGTAGCATTGCTCATGAATATTTGTTCTGCATTTGTAACGTTTCCCATTTGCTGGTGTCCATGACTAAAATTAGCTTTTGTTCGGCGTTGGTTGAAACATTGGTCTCTATTTTTTTTAAACAGACTAGGAAAGTAAGACAAACTGATTGAAATAGCGGGAGTAATATACAACTAATTATTTTGGTGAGTGCATATACAGGAGCACAAAAATTTCAATCGTTACAGATGAATATAGCATTTGTTATAATGCTTGTAGTATTTTCATGATTGACTTTGTCAATCAAATCTCACTATCTTAAGGGTAGTTGGACTTGTTAGGTTACTTTAGTTCATTAAGCAAATATTGATGAGTTATATTGTCACATCTCTTATTCAAAGAGGTTGGAGAGGAATAAATAAAAATTAATGTCCAATTCTCTAATGAGTTAGACGTGCATAAACTTACTATCCTAATTCAAAATCAATGTCTCCCATTTTGAATTCGTTAATGATAAACATATAGTAATAAACTAATATTTTTGACGAGAAGAGGAGGTCGCTTTCACGTACCAAACGACATATGGTTGGTATATTTCAAAATCATCAACAACATCAAAAATAAAGTCTCACACTTATATTTGATTTAATTAAGAAAGAAAATAAAACATAAAACTTGTAAGATTCCATCACCAAATACGATAATACAGGTACAAATTAAAGAAAAGTGGAAATAAAAGGATACAAAAGATGACGATATCATAGTTAAAGTATTTTAATTTTCTCTTATATAGATAGTTTATATTATAGCCTTTTATTGATGAGCCATCCAATTTCATGTTTTTCTTCTTCCTTTTTTGGGGTGTTATTTTATTACTGATCAAGCTTGCTTCCAGCAACATCGACCACAAATCTGTACCTCACATCATTTTTCTCCAGTCTTTCCATTGCAGTGTTGATGTAATCCATTTTCACTATCTCAATTTGAGAAGTAACACCTTTTTCTTTGCAAAAATGAAGCACTTCCTCTGTTTCCTTCATGCTACCAATGAAACTTCCTGTGATGCTCTTTCTCCCTAATAAAAATTTAAAATCTAAGTATAAAAATTGCAAAACTAAAAAATTATCTACAAATTCAATTGAACTCAATAACTTTTGTTCGAAGTACATATTACTATTGCAGAAAAACCCATAAAACTACAATTGCACAAAATTTATTTAACCTTCAAATAATGGAGTAATAGAAGGTTCCAATAAAGTAATGTTTAACTAATCCATTAGGTTTAGTACGTGTATGGTTAATTTTGCTTATGCTGTCCATTTATTCTGGACGTTATTCCTTAAAGACACAGAGTCCTATCAAGCCTACAATGATTTTGTCCTTATCCTTCTCATTATTGCCGCAAAAATAGACAATATCATGACTTATAATATTTCCATATGGAAAAAGTATGGCTTTTTTTTTTTGACTAAATGACCACTCTTTCTTCCCATTTGTTCTATCTTTTGTCATATGTTGACAAATTCTACATATAAATTTTCAAATTTCATAATTGAAGACACTATACAAATTTATATATAATTTATACTGTCAGAATAAATAAGTTAAATCGTGACTTACCGAGCATAACCATGGGGCTGATGAATTGCAAGGGGGTATTGATGACTCCCATCAAGATTAACTTGCCATCCACTTTAAGCAAAGATAGATAAGGTTCAAGAGGATGATTAACAGGGACTGTGTCAATAATATAGTCAAGTGAATCAGCAGCCTGCTGCATTTTGTCATTGTCAGAACTAACAAGATATTCATCAGCACCAAGGTGGTCTAATGCCTCTTGTCTTTTCTTATCTGAAGAACTAATGACAACAACATGATGTCCCATTGCTTTTGCTATTTTTACTCCCATGTGTCCAACTCCTCCAAGTCCCAAAATTCCACCTCTTAGTCCACTTTGGTTATAACCAAAATGGTTCAATGGACTGTAAACTGTCACACCAGCACATAGTAGTGGTGCTGCTTGTTCGGGGGCCATACCCTCTGGAATTTTTACCACAAATCTACGTATAGACGAAAAGAATGAGTTCAGTCTACTCTCGAAAATGATTTAACTTATTTAAAATGATAAAGTAAGAAAATTCTTGGCTATATTATCAATGTAGTTTAAGCGTATACCAGGTTGTCAGTGTCTTATTTTCTTAAATCTAACGAATAATTTTGCCAGATTAATTTTCATTTTTAAAAATTATTTGTTCACTAAAGGTTAATTGCATATATATATATATATTGGTCTAGCATTTATAGGTGAAACTACACTAATGGTGTATAAATTCTTTATATAGTGTCAAGATGTATATAAATAGGTTACTAATTTCACTATTTTATGGGAGGTTACCTTTTTCAAACACAATTAAGTCACGTATAAGCAAGCCTCTACGATAAGCATTTATTAGAATCATTTATTGTGAGAATTTTTTGAAAAACGAAATCATAGGTTCAATACTAGATCGCTTACTCTAAGAGTACTCACCTATAACATACAAAAATGTATATTAAAGTCAACTTATGATAACATAAAGAAAAAACTCTTATCTCTGATATTATTATTTGTTTCTCTCTCAGGATATTAAACTACTTTATGATAACAACATAAAAAAAAAATTATCGATCAGGCGATTCGATTTTTTACTCTGTAAAAATATAAAAGCTAAAACTATTTTATAATAACAAGATTAAGAAAAAAAGTAATCGATTAGCGTGTAACTGTCAGAATATAGATTGTATGTAAGGTGGGATGGCTTACTTTTGTTCCACAACCATGAAATTAGCAAAACCACCTTGGGTGGGCTTGCCATCAGTGTAGACATCATTGCAATTCCATATCTTCTTGGCACAATATTGCTCTATGTCTTGCTTGCAAGGCCTGCACTTCTTGCAACACCCAACTAGCAATCCTACTCCAACTGTGTCCCCCACTTTGAATTTTGTTACCTCTGGCCCTACCTCCATCACTTCTCCAACAACTTCATGTCTACATCAAGTTTCATCACCACCACAAAATTACAAAGGGATAAGCATCAAAATAGATAATGATAGCATTGCAAGTTAAATTTCTATATCAAAAAGGAACAAAAGGAGTTGGCATTTGGAATAGTCATCAAAATCTCAACCACGAATAGTTGCAAAATTTCTTTGCTGACCTGGTATTAATAGGTACAGGGACCACTAATTTTGTTGATTTAGTTTCATGGCTAAGAATTAACATATGAACATCTAGGTTCAATAACTATATGCTTTTATTTCCATTTCGAGCTGTCATTCCTAATAGAAATTGACATCAATCAAAGATTCAAAGGGTTGCAATTTTGTAGGTGAAAAACAGCAGAATGATTTTTGTTTTCTTTATTGGGGCTAGGGGAAGGGGAAAGGGGAAGAAGATTATTGTATTGGAATCAAACACTCAAGATAGAAGTTCAAATAATCAAACAACTGAGCTACTAAGATTACGCATAGAACCTCACAATTAAACTCTTTTTTTCCTTCCAAGTAATTCTCATTTAAAATGCATCTACGTGCACTAAACTTTTGATATATGCAGAGTTCATGATAAAATCGAGTCATAAGAATCTATTGCACGAAATCTAAAATAGGACTGCACACTAATTCCATCGCTTGAATAACATCGCTTTGGCCTGGACACATGACAATAATGAATTTACCAGTTATATCAATGCTCCCCTTTACGTAATTTTCACTTATCTAATAATAAGTACTTTTTCGTAGTTGATCGGAGTTTCAGTCGTTTCAAGTCTGAGGACTTTACACTGATATGAAACTTTTTGGTTCGAATTCAAATTTAATCTAACCATAATACGAACTAAATACGGAGTGCAAATTTCAGAATATAACAAAGTGTATACACTGGAAAAAGCAGGGGAAAGTTACCCGGGAACCATAGGGTAGTTGGACATGCCAAGATCATTTTTAACCTGGTGAAGATCACTGTGACAAAGTCCACAGTACGAAACTTTGACTAGCACATCTTCAGGCCCAGTGTTTCTGCACATCATTTTTTAAAACATTAATAATCCTAAAATTTATTAAATTATTATATAACAACAAACAAAAGAATCACTAGGCTCGATCGACTATATGAATCCTCACTGTCCATACCTTAGAGTGTAGGTATAAGGTGAAAGTATACCAGAAGGATCTCTTGCAGCCCAGCCAATAGCTACTTTCTCATCTTTCAAGCTACCCATTTGCTTCTTTGAACTTGAACGTTAGAAAGAAAATAAAGGAGAATACTCAAAAGTGAAGAGAAATAGAAGAAATGTGAGCTACTATACTGTTAATAGCACCACATATATATATATAGTTTTAAACAGGGGAAAGGTAGAGCTTAGGTGGCCTTTCTTTTATAAAAACAATTGATTTATCTCAGTAGCTAAGATATTTAAATCAAAGTTCCTTCTATGATTAATTGATTAAATGTCCACGTATCGTCATCCCCATACAAGTTACTCTATCCCATAATTAAGCTAAATATTCGTCATCCTACCACCTAAAATATATACTCTGTCACCTTTTAAGTTGGTATGATATTTAAAAAAATAAAAAAAATTTTAAAGTTTATCGTTTAAATTAATTTTGAAATATTTGTGTAAACGAAAATTATTTTATTAAAAGTAAAATTAATTAAATTATTTTTAATTAAAATATGATGAAAGGGATAAGAAATCTCATTTTCTTGAGAATTGGTATTTTCCCTTTCACCAACTTTTATATTAAAATTTTTAAAGGTAGAGTGTTAGTTTTATTTTTCGGTTTTTGGTGTCTCCTTTTTTTTTTTCCTTTTTGTTCGATTGTTTTTCCAATTATTTAAAAGGAAAGGAACGTTGGTGTGGGGAGCAGTTTGGGTCCACGGAGTTAGGTGGAGCTGTGCGTCACTAGATCGTCACCTTTTAGGTAAGGATTTTCGTTTAAAATTAAAAAAAATAAAAATACTACTATACAATATTTGGTGATACAGGAAGTATTAATTTGTTTCTTAACCAAATTAACCAGCCAGACAACGACCACGAATTCATTTTAGTTAAAACAGTAAAAATGTAGTGCTTGCGATTTGAATTTGAAAACTTCTAAATGAATTTCAAATCTCTTAAATCAGTAAATCAACCTCTAATTTGTGTTTATAGAATTCAAAATCAAGTATTAATTAGTGGCTTATTTTATGAAGAAGAAGATTATTTCTCTCAAATTTGTATATTGACAATATCTTAAGTAAATTGTTTTCATGCCTCAAGTCTTTTTTGTTTTTGTTTTCAGGTTAATTTTTCTAACAGAATCAACATTTAGTATTTGTTATTTTTCAAATATGGTTGTCTATTGACATCTTTTGTAATTCATGTCGATGGGAGATGTAAATTATTATGTGAATGAATCACTATCTATACATAAAGCATTAGATATCAAAATTTATAAATTATAACGTATAAATTTTGTCTCACTTTATACGAGTTACTTTCCTTTTTAGTCAGTTTCAAAAGAATAACATATTTTTATATTTAATAACAATTTAACTTTAAAATATATACGTTATCCTTTATAAAATGATTTCTAGCCACATAAATATCTATGATTTGTTTAAATCACAAATGTTAAAAAGAAATTTTTTTCTGAAACTCCATTTAAAATCAGAATAACTCATATAAATTGAGACGGAAAAAGTACTTTCTTAGTTTCTACTTCTTTTCATTGCTTAAATCTATAGCTATCTATACATACATGTATGTATATCGACTATAGAGAATGATGAAACTTAAATATACATAACCCCCACGACTTGTCCTCTAGACCTAACCAATCTTAGTTCACGTCATTTCCTTATTTATTTTTTCCTAACATATAATTAACTGCCACTTCTCCAAAATAAATTGATTTGTTAGTACAAAGTAATTCCTATTTAAAAATAGTCAAACACACACACACATATGATTATTATTAATCTATCCATACTATTGTAACGACCATTTATATTGATGTGGCTTTCTCACCAACTCATAAACATAATACAACATTATGCAACTTGATATATACACATAGTTGTCAGGTACTTTTCTAATAAAAGATAGTTGGTAATCCATCGAATTATTTGATATTATACCTATTATTTTAAAAAAATAATGTAGAAATAATAAAAGACACAGAAAGAAAATAGATCGTAGAAAACAATTTCCGCTCCTATTTGTTTAGCATTGTTTTTGTATTTATTTATTTGTTTAGAAAATAATGACATATGTATATATTTGAAAACAATTAAAAAATTTAAGCTTTGATGAAATTTTTTAAAGGCAAACAAATATTATTTCGTTTACAATCATAAATTTCAAAAGTATTATAACCATATAATTGCTATAGCTTATATGTTTAAAGATGGTAAGTTTTAAAAATTTGCATTTCTTTCTTAACCTACATGTTATATAAAATTGTACTGAACAAATTGGAAAGGAGGGACATGGGAATAATATATTTTTAAATAAGTTATTAAGAGTAATATTTCTCAAAAACTGCACCACAACTAAAGGCTTCAACGACAAGATTCTGAATTTCTGATTCCTCTGTGGAAATTAAAATACAAAATAGAGACATTCAGAATATTAAGAGAATTGTATAATCATATAAGATTCCTCTGCCAACAAGAAATCATATTGTGTTTTAGGAATACAAACTCACTTTCCCGCCAAACAAGTCAAAACATTCGACAAATGTCCATTCATTAATAAATCGCCTTCTACTTATGCAGTGTAAAAATAATGTCACTGAATTATTAATATTTTTAGTCCAAAGTGCACATTTTAGGAAAAGGGTCTAATAAAATTCGAACTTTACACCTCTATCAACAATGGTGTTAGGAACTCTTTATCAGTTAGGTAAAGCTCAATTCTCAGAACTTTTACCAACTTTCTCAAACGGGAAAAACAACAGAAATTATTCTTTCAAATGTTCTTTTAATAAATTAATACGATAATACAGATTAGGAGGAACGTCTTCAATCAAATGTCAACGGTGTTGTCCAACTGGAAACCTACCGATGCACAAAATTGACTTCAAAGGGTACTAGCAAAATAATGCAAATTAAATAAAGCATACCATAACAACTGGCATTGAAAAGAAAAAACAATATCTGAATCTCTACAAATGAAGTTGACAGCTTGGTCATTTGATATTTTCAACCGAAAAAGAAAAAAAATTCCTTCAAGTTAGGAGCATTAAGCTAATCTGATGGTGGTATCTGACCTGGTTAATGGGCCGAGTCCCAGTTCTGGCCCAAGGATTTGGACCTGGCCCACTCAGTCCAGTCGTAGACTTGGACCTGAATTGATTTCACGTCATGAATCGAGTTCAAGTTGGCTCAACCATACACAAACTGGTTTTCAAAAGTTTTCATGTCAATATACAACCACAAAATGTTTTAGAACTTATAATCAAAAAAATGCCTAAAAATTGCCAGGGCACGTTTACAGCACCACCTACATTCAAGATTCTGCCAACTTTCAGCGTAATGAAGCGCGATCTCACTCTCCACAGCAGGAAATCAATTGGCGAGATGATCTTGTTAACTACAAGTTCAACATTTGTGGATAATGACTTCATGACTTGTATCCTTTGTTAGAAGACGTAAACCTGTTGAGGAGAATCAAAGCCATCACTCTAGTTCTGTACTGCACTTTATGCTCAGTAGAAGTCATCATTCTAAGATAAATCAAGAACTCAAGCAATCCCAGCTTTTTTGCATGTGGAACGGCAAAGGAGCAACAAGCTTGATACTTTCAACATCTACGAGATCAGCATCTGAAACTACTTGAGTTTGTTGCAAAGCTTGAGAAATATTGGGCAAAACCATCTCCTTACAGTGAAGATGAAGATGAGGCTGCTTGTCTGAAATACTTCCATTCCCTAAACGAAGGTTGAAAGGATCTGATTCGTGCCTAGGAATGTGCACACCTGGGTTCAACGATGGAATGGGCAAAGGCAGATGTTTCAACTTTCTATGAGCTTGCCAACCATACTTGTAATCTCCAACTATTGGTGTCCCTAGTGCCTCTGCACAATGAACTCGCAACTACGAAACAGAGATGGTGACACAATCAGATTAATATTCACTAGCGTAACAGCAAAAATTGAAGCTAGAATTACAAAAATGCAGTTCCCTATACCTGATGTTTTCTGCCAGTGAGTGGAGATAACTCAAGCCATGTGTAGCCTGCAGTTCACCAACAGAGAAAATATCCATGTCCATAAACAAAAATGTTAAGAGAAGATATGAGGGTTTGTTTCTTAAAATGAAAACTCTCTCCAACAAAACAAGCAACAAAATTCTCTATAACTGATTGTGTACAACTCCAAATAACACAAGCTAAGGTAGTAACTATCTTTGGTCATTGGCACATCTCTGTTTTATAAGTAACAGAAAAACTAAGAATGATTTGGATAAAATGTGCCTGGTACATTCTGCAGTTAAATCTATGCTATGTCAACAAGCAGCTAAATAATAGCATAAGCCCTAAATTTTCCTACTATCCGAACCCTCCATCCTGAACTACTCAAAATTGTATGTCATGGCTTATTCTTTGAAATGATTTCAGAAAAAAAGTTTTTCTCCAATAGATTACTCTTTAGGTCTGGTTGATCACTTCACATAATCATTTCAAAATTCAATTTTTAAATGTATAATTGGAAGTTGATAGACCAATTCGTAAATCACCTTGTTCCTTAATTAATTGGGCCAAGTCAAACTTGAACGCTTAATTGGAATAAGACGAAGTATATGATATTTTCCTATTTGTGCACCACACTTTAAGCCCCTCCCCTGCCGAACCTGCCGAACCACCTAAGAGAAAAAGAAAAACTACACTCTTCACAAGAAGTTCGATGGAATCTGTTGTGTGTTAGAATGTAAAAGAGAAAGTGTGTGTGTGTGTATACACGCGAGCGCGCGCGCACACACACAAATTAAAAAAACCATACATACATACATACATATAC
>JAOTQR010000001.1:34566298-34588428 GCA_025774065.1 Solanum ossicruentum | reverse complement strand
ATACTCTTCCATTCCTTCTTTAATTTCCAGTCTAATTTTCTAGTAAAAATCCTTTCAGTTACTTAGATTTTATAACAGGTTGTATAATTTTCAGATGTGGACTTATTATCAAGCTGAGATTGTTAGGCCCAGCTTTCCTAATTCTGATTTTGACTTTTGGGCTAACAATGTTGTACTGATTTGGGCTACAAGCCTTTTTCAATAAAATCGGGTCCATGGTCCAAATTCATTAAAAATAATATCTCTAATTGTTATTTTTCTTCGGTGTTCCATAATCATATTAAAGTGCAACTAATCTGAATTCATGTTTCAATTACCACATATTTGACTTATTAACCATGCCTCCAATTTCGTATAATAATTTGAGGTGTCACTTTTGTTTGTCAAATCAATCTCAAAAGTTTATGAAATTGTACTCAAAAAAATCAATCAAAATAGTTTAACTCATTATTGTTATTTTTGAACCAAACCAACACATCTTAGTTGACAATAGCTCGGTGTATATCTTTTGTGATGTACGTTGATTTCTTAAACTTCTTAGCATCCAAAATAGACTTATCAAATTTATGAAATTGAATTATCTACGTAAGAAAGACAAGGAAAATATGAAAAGAAAATGTGGAGGTGTCCTAGTGAGAAGGTGTGAGAGACTGGACATAGTGGGATTGAGAAGAGGTAAAGCTAGATTTAAAAAGTATTGGGGTGAGCTGATGAGGTAATTAGACGTGGTATGGCACATCTTAAGCTTATCGAGGAAGTGATGTTAGATATGAGATATGAAAATTATTGATAAAGGTAAAAAGTTAGTATATAGTCAAATATCACTTGCCTATCAACTAAAATAGATTAATTGTATGTTAGTAGAGAGTTAAACATCACTTGCCTATCAACTAAATAGATTAATTTGTATGTTAGTAGAGAGTTAAACTCACTTGTCTATCAACTAAAATAGATTAATTTGTATGTTAGTAGAGAGTTAAAATCACTTGCCTATCAACTAAAATAGATTAATTTGTATGTTAGTAGAGAGTTACACACACTTGCCTATCAATTATTGTTGAATTCCTTACGATTTTATTGGTTATTTTATTTAGAGTGACAATGGATTGGGTCAAATTTGAGCGGATTATAATAGATTCAAAAAATAAACTGGTCAAGACTCAACCCAGTCTGAGTTTTCTTGGATCAAAATGGGTTGAATAATGGGTTAGAGAGCGGGTTAAGACCCAGCCTGACACAATTTTACTAAGTTTTACTTATTTTTAATATTTTAGTACTTAATTAAATTATATTTTTCTTTATTATGACTATATAAAATATATCAAATTTAAAAATTATATTTTTAAAATATTTTGACAAAATCTCTTTCGAGTCAATTCGACATGCACATTAACCTAATTTTAGTGAATTGGATTGAGATTGATTAAATTAACCACTTAAACTTTAGACTGGTTGAATTTAATTTTACTCCCCTGAGTTTACCGTTCAATACCAATTAGCAATTTAGCATGATTCAAATTTAGAAGCATACAATCGGTCAGGTTAGCAACTCAATAAATTTGTAATACGTCATCACAAACTTAATTATTGCTACATCATAATTAATTAATATTTTCTTCGTCTATGACAATTTTTTACTTGATATAATATTTAAAAATATAATTTAAAATAATTCTTAGATATTTTATAAATGATCATTTTTATTGCAACAAATGACCATTCTGTTTGCCCTTAATTTTTTTTAAAAGAAATTAAACCAAGGAAAGAAATTCTGCAAATGATCATTTCTATTGCAACAAATATCATTCTGTTGCTGCAACACATGACAACGATGTGGTGAAGACAGCAGTAGCAGAGGAGAAAGTAATGGTAATGTGGTAATAATCAAAACGACAACAGCAAAACAGGAGATAGTAGTAACGGTGGCAGCAGAAGGAGTGGAGAGATGGAGGCGACAAAAGAGGTGGACATGGGAGGATATATATAAAATTTATTTTAAAATCACTCTCTATTTTAATTTAGATTTAGCAATAATAGTATTATTACATACTTATTTTCATGTAAAATTAGTATTAATACGAGTAGTATTTTGTAACACATGCGTGGTACAAATGGCAAAATCAAATTATTGTTATAGTTGTGTACAAATGTATGAGATAAATATTTATGGTGTAAAAATTGCCATGCGGCCTTGCACCTTCTGAATTTAATGGTCGGATAGGGGACCTCTCAAAAATTGTCATGCGGCCTTGTACCTTCTGAATTTAATGGTCGATAGGGACCTCTCATTACTTCACTGAATGCAGTTGTAAAGAGTTCATAACACCTATGAAATATTGAATGCAATTTTATAAATAAAATAAACATAAATTTCATCTTTATCCTAGTGGAATAGAAAAATTACTATCGGTGGAGTATCAATTTAATTTCCAGACATACTGGATTTATAATTTTTTGTAACGAATTTATCCTAATTTTAACAAATTAATTCTCGATACGTTTAAATCTTATCAGATAAAGTCGGTCGAAAAATGCCAAAAGCTCTGCGAGAAGATAAGTAAGCAGTCTTCGAGACTTGTTAGTTGTTAGCACATACGTACGTAAATGACCGTTTCATAAATGTCTTATCCAAGTGGTGACATAATATTCCAATTCCCCAAACATAGGAATATATACATAGTAAGATTTGTTAAAAATAATATTTTTATTTTTTAAAATAGACAAAATTCTGATGTGCTTTATATATTTTTAAAATTTTTATTTATGAATTATATTAAATATATTATTATTATCGTTATTTAATCATTAGGTCTACCGCAAAATATGAAGAAAAAAAAAGTTATTAAGAGGAACTAACATTTGGAGGGTTTAGACTTTTCCATTATTATACGTTTGGACTTTTTTTTTTAAGTGTTTAAAGTACTCCATTTGTAGGATATTTAGGATCCATTTGATCCTAAAACTTAAAAATGTTTTTTCAGATAATTTTTGGCAAGTAATTATTTGGTCATAAAATTTATTTAGTTGATTTTGGAGATATTTTAAAAATCAAATTTCAATTTTCTAAAATCTGCTAAATACTTGGGCATTATTTTCTTATAATAGTCATAGATTAAATAATGTGTAATACTACTTTATAAAAAATATATTATGTATGAATAAAGTACTAGTATTAAAATATTTATGATAATTATCATTAATATCATGCACGTAATAAATTTTAGGAGAGAATATTCAAAAGGAAAAAATTATACTTAAATGATGCCTATTAATTCTGGGCATAATTCTGCAAGGAGAAGTTATTGATGTTTGCCTTGTTTACAGTTTGACCTCTATAATTTTTGCATAGTTTTACTTATAAAAGCTAAATGAGATTTGAACTTTAAATGTTAGAATAATTATAAAATTTTTAGACAAACGTCACTATTTGGTGACTCGAGAGACGGCATAATTTTCAATCAAGAGAAGAGCATGTGAGTTGGCAAAGATAGTAATCAATATGATTTGTTATGGAATAATAACTAAAATCGAATTTATTTTATTTTAATGTATGTCGATCAAATTTAAAAATAGCAAAATATGGAAGCTCCTTTTTCTCATTTAAAAATTTCAAGTTTGAATTTATGAGAATATGAAAAAATTATATGGAGAGCATTATCCTAAAAGTCACCTAATGTACGAATTCAAAATTTAATTTAATTTTAATATAAATATTCTAAGTCAGGCAAAAAAATAAAGAAGTGAGATTCTACATTTTATGATGGCCCTTTGCATATGAAAATATCCAAATTGATACTACGTGGTCGATCTCTTTTCACATTCATTGATTTTTAGATTAATTGTGTCAACTATTTCTTTCATTTATCTTTACTTGTTCACTATATTAAAAATATATTATATTTAATAAAATTTATTCATTCTATAAAATCTAAAGATAATTTTATACTTAGTTATTGATTTATTATTGTTAGCAAAAGGAGTCAACTAGTCAAACTTTATGGTGTGAATTAATTGGTTAGTTAGAGTTGTTAAGAGTTTGTTATAAGTCAGTTGCAAGTCAGTTACTTGAAACGTGTATAAATACATCTCAGCAATGCTACAAAGACATGAGTGTATCAATGTAACAGTGATTCAGATTCAATAAATTCTCTCTTCTTCCTCGCCTTTTTCCTCTTTACACCTATGTTTCTCCTAACTGCTCTAGTAGACATTAAGCTCCATTGATGAAGCTTTCATGGTATCAGAGCTTCCGATTACAGTAAGATAAGGTAGAATGATTCACACATCTGTTGCACAGATTGAAGCACAGGTGAGAAGAAGCACAAAAAAAAACACTCTAACGGAGAATGTTACTACATCTGAAGGAGGAACAAATTCTAGATCTACACGCACAGCTACAATTCCAATAATTGATCATAATCATCCTTTATTTTTTCAACCTATAGACACTCCAGGTAGCTCTCTCATCTCTCTGCGGTTGACAGGATCTGAGAATTATGCATGGAGTAGGTTATTTAGGATTGGATTGGTTGGTAAAAGTAAACTAGGTTTTATGGATGGTAGATTCCCTAAATCTAGATTTGAATCTGAGTTGCATGATCAGTGGGAAAGATATAATGTAGTAGTTTATCATAGATCATAAATGTTGTGAGACCTGGCTTTGTTAGCTCAATAGTTTATGCTTCTGATACATGCAAAGTATGACTGGATCTAAAGGAGAGCTTCGATACACGCAAAGTATGACTGGATCTAGATTTGGTAAAAGTAAACTAGGTTTTATGGATGGTAGATTCCCTAAATCTTGATTTGAATCTGAGTTGCATGATCAGTGGGAAAGATATAATGTAGTAGTTTATCATAGATCATGAATGTTGTGAGACCTGGTTTTGTTAGCTCAGTAGTTTATGCTTCTGATACACGCAAAGTATGATTGGATCTAAAGGAGAGATTCGACACAGTGAATGGATCTACAGTGTTTCATTTACACAGAGAGATTCACACTCTATCACACAGCACAATGACAGTTGCAGATTACTTCTTCAAACTGAGAGATCTCCGGATGAGTATAATGTCATAATGCCTTATCCTGGATGTTCATGTCCTGAGTCTAAGAAATTCAGTGAGCATAGTGAATATCATAGGCTATTACAGTTCCTAATGGGACTTAATGAGTTTTATTCTCAACCTATAAGTCAAATTCTAATGATGAGTCCTATCCCTACTCTAAACGAGGCCTATGCTTTACTAGTGGATCAAGAGAGTCAAAGAAATGTGACTATTGCAACCTCATCTAACACCTGTTTGATAGAAGGTATAACCATGTATAGTCAAAAAAACTCACATCACAATAATGTAGTCAGTTCTTCCAAAAGTGTTCCAGCTAGTTCTTATCCAGGAAGTAGCCCTGGAGAAGGATACAATAGAAGCACAAGAAATGTTGGAGGTAATTACAAAACCAAGAAAGGTTTCCTACAATGTGAACATTGTGGTTGCAGAAGTCACTCCAAGGACCAGTGTTACAAAATTGTAGGTTACCCTGCTGATTTTAAGTCTAAAAGAAAGTCTCAGCACTCAAGAGCATATGCAAATCAAGTTGAACTATCACAAATCCCAAGACAGGACCACAGGGTTAATATCGATACTGGATCACACCCTGCTACCTTCTTCACTCAGAACCAATATCAACAGATCCTGCAGTTGTTGTCCAAGACTAGTAGTGATAATGAAGGAGCAAATTCAACCCAAGTAACTATTGCTGATGCAGGTAGTCTAATTTAGAGCTAGTCTGAGTAAGTATGAAGATCAGGAGTGGATAGTAGACACATGAGCTACTCATCATATCATTTCTAAACTGGAATACTTAGACAAGCTAAGAAAGTAGCTGATAATCTAAGAAATAAGAACCTCTTACCTAATGGCAAATCAGTCACAATATCTCATATAGGAAACACTACTGCACTTGCAAGTCATACCATATCTAATGTCCTATACCTCCCTGACTTTAAGTGTATCTTAATGCCTGTATCACAGATCACAAAGGAGTTGCACTGCATGGTTGGTTTCTTTCCTGACTTCTGTATTTTTCAGAATCTCTACACTAGTCAGGTCAAGATGATTGATAAGGAAGAGCTTGGCCTCTACATTCTAAGAGAAGGACCAACTCAAGCTCCAAATCAGCTGGTCAGTAATAGAAGAAGTCAAGTTCAAAGTCATTCTGCAAATACTGTTTCTAATTCTGAGTCTGTGAATATGCGGCATCAGAGGTTGGTTCATGCTCCTATAGATATAATAAAGAGATATGGCTATCTTAGCAATCTAAGTAGTAAAGATCATTCTCATTGTACTGTTTGTCCATTAGCCAAAAGTACTAAGCTTCCATTTCCAGTAAGCTCTTATACATCAAAAAGAGTATTTGAACTATTGCATTGTGATATTTGGGAACCTTACAAAAAACCTACACATAATTGAAAGAGGCTTTTTGTAACTATTGTGGATGACTTCAGCAGGTACACTTGGGTGTTTCTGATTGGTTCTAAGGTAGATACTATGGTAGTAATGAAACAATTTCTACTTCAAGTAAGAAATATTTTTTGTACTAGTATCAAAACATTAAGAACTGATAATAATTGTGAATTCTTTAGTCATGATTTCAAAAACTTATTATGTGATCTTGGTATTGTTCACCAAAGCACATGTATCTATACCCTTCAGCAAAATGGTGTTGCTGAGAGAAAACACAGAACCATTCTTGAAATTGCTAGGTTTATTAGGTTCCAAGCAGTTGTTGCACTCAAATACTGAGGTGAGTGCATCTGCACAGCTGTGTATATACTCAATAGACTCCCATCTAAAGTACTATAGTTCATGACTCCTTATGAGAAACTGTATATGCACCCTCCTTCTTTGTGCCATCTCAGAGTGTTTGGTTGTTTGTGCTATGCAACTAGTCCTAAACCTTCTGATAAGTTCACTTCAAGAGCCATTCCAGCTGTCTTGACGGGCTACTCCTCTACCTAAAAAGGTTACTTACTGTATGATATTCATAATCATTCCTTTCTGGTTAGCAGACATGTGGTGTTTTAAGAAAATATTTCCCCTTTTGAGACAATGAAAACATCATCTAATCTTATCTTTCCAGTTCCTGAGTCAGTTTTACCAATGTCTGTTCCTATACAAAACCCACCAAATTCTTTGCCTCCTCCTTCTATTCCTCCTGCTGAACATCCCAATTCACCTAATGTACCCTCCTCACATTCCACTCTTATAGAGTCTACTCCAACCATACTTGAGAAATCTGCTCTTGCACCAGCTGTACCTGTTCCTCCTAGAAGGTCCAACAAGTCAAGAAAGCCTCCATTGTGGCTTTAAGACTTTGTAAACAGACCTAAACACAATGTATGCATCTATCCACTAGCCAATCACATCATATATTCTCACCTATCACCATCCTGTCAGCAAGCTTTGCAAGCTTACTCATCATTGGTAGAACCTACATCATACAAAGAAACTGCTACAGATCCTGCTTGGGTTAAAGCCATGCAGCCGGAAATTGTTGCATTGGAAAGTAACAAAACATGGAGCATAGTAGACTTACCACCCGATAAAAAGCCTATTGGGTGAAGATGGATCTACAAGATCAAGTATCTAGCATCTGGACAGGTGGAAAGACTCAAAGCTAGGCTTGTCGCCAAGGGCTTTAGTCAAAATGAAGGTCTGGATTATAGAGAAACAATCAGTCCTGTGGCAAAAATGTTGACTGTTAGGTTTATTGTAGCATTAACAACTTCAAAGAAGTGGTTTATATATCAGATGGATGTTCACGACGCATTCCTAAATGAGGATCTACTAAAAGAGGTATATATGGAGATTCCTAGTGGGTTTGCCAGACAGGGGGAGAGTCACAAGGTCTGCAAGCTACACAAGTCCTTGTATGAGCTCAAACAAGCACCAGGACAAAGAATTCGAAGCTGACTGAAGCACCAGTACAAATGGGATTCACACAAAGCCATCATAACTACTCTTTGTTCACTAATATGGCTAGTAATGACATTGTGGTAGTGTTGGTGTATATAGATGACATCCTGATAACATGAAAACAATTATCAGCTTCTATGTAACACTAGACAGGAAATTCACAAGAAATTCAAAATAAAGGACCTAGGAGAACTAAAATTCTTCTTGGGAATTGAGTTTCTAAGGTCTAACAAGGGAATACTCATGTCACAAAGGAAGTATACATTGGAACTGATCTCCAAATCTGGATCAGGGGGAGCCAAACTAGCCTGTACACCACTAGAAATGAACAAAAAGCTTACATCAGTCAAGTATGATGAGCAGATCAACAACAAAGATGCAGAAGGTGATGAAGTTCTCGCAGATCCAACAACTTATCTAAGATTGGTAGGTAGGCTTCTATACCTCACCATGACAAGACCTACTCTTGCATTCTCAGTTCTGAGTCAATTTATGCATTATCCCAAATAATCACATATAAAGGTAGCATTAAGAGTGGTCAGATATATAAAAGAAACTCCTGGTCTAGGCCTATTCATGCCAGCAAAAACAATCACACAACTCACAACTTATTGTGATTTAAACTGGGGAGCATGTTTGGAAACCAGAAGATCAATTACAAGATATCTAGTTAAGTTTGGAGGAGCACTTATTTCCTGGAAGTCAAAGATGCAAGAAATCGTGTCCAGAAGTTCTGCAGAAGCAGATTTCAGAAGCATAGCCACTTGTGCAGCAGAAATAACCTGGTTGATAGGACTATACAGAGAGTTGGGAGTCAATTTGGATCTTCTTATAAATATGATCTGTGATAGCAAGGCTGCTATCCAAATTACTACTAGTCCAATCTTTCATGAGAGGAAAAAGCATATAGACATTAGTTGTCAGTTTGTTAGAGACAAAATCTGCCAAGGAGTTTTAAAGACAAATCATACAAGTACAAAGAATCAACTGACTGACCCGCTTACTAAAAGTTTGGGAAAGGCTCAACACAACTTACTTCTCAATCAACTTGGAATGAAGAACATATTCCAACCATAAGCTTAAGGGGGAGTGTTAGCAAAAAGATTCAACTAGTCAAGTTTTATGATGTGAATTAGTTGGTTAGTTAGAGTTGTTAAGAGTTTGTTATAAGTAAGTTACAAGTCAGTTACTTAAAACGTGTATAAATACATCTCAGCCACACTACAAAGGTATGATTGTATCAATGTAACAGTGATTCAGATTCAATAAATTCTCTCTTCTTTCTATTTTCTCTTTATATTTATGTTTCTACTAACTGTTCTAGTAGACATTAAGTGGAGCTTTCAATTATTATCATTAATTATAATTATTTTTCTGCTATATTTTTAAAAAATAATTTAATAAAAATAATTTTTATTATTTATTATTTTTAAATATTTATATCAACTCATTAATAGATAACGATAGAAAAGTACTGTATATGAAAAGTAGGTTTCGTGTATGGCCACTAGCGTCTGAAACTTTTTTATGTTTCAGTAATACTTGGATGCTCTGTCCTTTATTTAATTTTTTAATGTGTTGTTTGCAGGTCTTCCCCTCGTCCTATGTATGACGTCCATATATGATACTTGCTCCATTCTATTTTAATTACCATGTTTTTTTAAAAATTAATTAAATTAATTTTTGAAAAATACAATAATAATTAAAGAAATATGCATTATATCTAATGAGATACTTTATAATTATTTAATTAGCACTGTTTAAAATTTTATTATAATAATTTGATTTTTTCTAGAAATAATTTTTCATATTATATTATATTAAGCATAAGTATGAAGAGAGAAAATTCTCTTGATATATTAAAGTGGAAATTAAAATAAATAAAATGTTTTCAATTTGAAAATTTGTTGTTTTTTGGCTATTGTTGATATGAAAAGGATAAACAGTTATTTGTATGGTTGCTCTTTTTTTTTTTTTTTACTTCTAAATTATTTATTTATGCTATAAAAATTATAATTAATATTTTTTTAGAATAAATTTTATTTTATTTAGCAACTAGTGTTTAATCTTGAATATTTAAAACTTTATTTAAAATTATATTTTAATTTTTAAAAAGTAACTAATATTTTATTGAGCACAAACAAAGAGAAAGAGAGAAAGTCACCAAATTAAGCATGTGTATATCTAACCACACAAAGTGTAAAATATGAATAGAGAAAATTCTTTTGATATACTAAAATGGAAATTAAAAGAAATAAAACGTTTTCAATTTGAATTTTTTTTTGCTATTGTTGATATGAAAAGGATAAACAGTTATTTGTGTGGTTGCTTTTTTTTTTTACTCCTAAGTTATTTATTTGTGCTATAAAAATTATAATACATATTTTTTAGAATAAATTTTATTTTATTTAACAATTAGTGTTTAACCTTGAATATTTGAAACTTTATTTAAAGTTATATTTCAATTTTTTAAAAAGTAACTAATATTTTATTGAGCACGAACAAAGAGAAAGAGAGAAAGTCACCAAATTAAGCATGTATATATCTAACCACACAAAGTATAAAATATGAAGAGAGAAAATTCTCTTGATATATTAAAGTGAAAATTAAAAGAAATAAAATGTTTTCAATTTGAAATTTTCTTCTTCTTTTTTTTTTTTTTTTTGCTATTGTTGATATGAAAAGGATAGACAGTTATTTGTGTAGTTTCTCTCTTTTTTTTTACTCCTAAATTATTTATTTGTGCTATAAAAATTATAATTCATATTTTCTTAGAATAAATTTTAGTTTATTTAACAATTAGTGTTTAACCTTGAATATTTGAAACTTTATTTAAAGTTATATTTCAATTTTTTAAAAAGTAACTAATATTTTATTGAGCACGAACAAAGAGAAAGAGAGAAAGTCACCAAATTAAGCATGTATATATCTAACCACACAAAGTATAAAATATGAAGAGAGAAAATTCTCTTGATATATTAAAGTGAAAAATTAAAAGAAATAAAATGTTTTCAATTTGAAATTTTCTTCTTTTTTTTTTTTGCTATTGTTGATATGAAAAGGATAGACAGTTTTTTGTGTAGTTTCTCTTTTTTTTTACTCCTAAATTATTTATTTGTGCTATAAAAATTATAATTCATTTTTTAGAATAAATTTTATTTTATTTAACAACTAGTGTTTAATCTTGAATATTTGAAACTTTATTTAAAGTTATATTTCAATTTTTAAAAAGTAACTAATATTTTATTGAGCACGAACAGAGTGAAAGAGAGAAAATCACCAAATTAAGTATGTAATATATATAACCACACAAAATATAAAATATGAAGAGAGAAAATTCTCTTGATATATTAAAGTGGAAATTAAAAGAAATAAAATGTTTTCAATTTGAAAATTTCTTTTTTGTTTTTTTTTTTTGGCTATTGTTGATATGAAAAGGATAGACAGTTGTTTGTGTGATTGCTCTTTTTTTTTTACTCCTAAATTATTTATTTGTCCTATAAAAATTATAATTCATATTTTTTTTGAATAAATTTGATTTTATTTCACGATTAGTATTTAACCTTGAATATTTGAAATTTTATTTAAAGTTATATTTCAACTTTTAAAAAGTAACTAGTATTTATTGAATACGAATAAAAAAAAAAGAGAAAGTCATCAAATTAAGTAAGAGAAAGTCACCAAATTAAGGACGTATATATCTATCCACACAAAGTTGTGAAGTCTAAATTGGACACCTAAACGTAAACAACCTTCTTATTTAATGTATCTTATTTAGAGCTTCTTAAATTATTGTACTACTGCTTGGTTTTAATTTTTTTTTTTTTGTGTGTGTTTTGAACTTTTTAGAATCGCTACCACCTTAAATAATAATTGATGCTAGTACTTTGAAACAATCGTGATTATTCATTAAAAAAAATCAACTGCATAAGATAATTAAGGTCATAATCATTTAATAAAACTTTAACAAATAATAGTGCAAAAGGCTATTGAAAAAGATAGCTATTATTACAAATACTATTATTTGTCTAAGGTAAATTATTAATTTTAAATAATTAATTTTTATTTTAAAATTTCATATAATTTGATAATTGTCATTATGCAACTAAATAACAAATCTATAATTACATTAAAATTATACTATGACAAATAAATAAATAAAATTAATATTTACTATCTTAATAATTATATTAATTTTTAATTAGTAAATGACTTTTCAAATAGATTCCCAGTATATTCAGCTATTCTGTTTTTTGTTTTTTTGATGGCGGCAGGACATGTGCACATAGTTTCTAATTTCTATTTAAACATCTATTTACTCCGTGAACTCAAAAATTTTTCTTCTTAAATTCCAAGAAAAATCATGGGTTCTCAAGGCAATATGTCACCAATTCATGTCTTTATGGTTTCATTCCCGGGCCAAGGACATGTGAATCCTCTGCTTCGACTCGGCAAACGCCTAGCAGCCAAGGGTATTTTCGTCACATTTTCCACAGCTGAAAGTCATGGTGCTCAAATGAGAAAAGTCAATAAAAACTTAAGCGCTGAGCCAACACCTTATGGTTCAGGCATGCTAAGATTTCAATTTATCGATGATGCTTGGGACTATTCGAAGCCCGAGGGGAATAACCTCGAGCTTTATATGCAGCATCTAGAGTCAGTAGGTAGAGAAATCCTTCCTCGAATGATTGAGGAAAACAAGAAACAGGGTCGTCCTGTTTCTTGTCTTATCAATAATCCCTTTATTCCGTGGGTTTCTGATATTGCGAGAACCCACGGAATTCCAAGTGCTGTCCTTTGGGTTCAATCTGCTGCGAGTTTTTCCTGTTATTACTATTATCTCCATAAATTGGCTCCATTTCCAACTGAATCAAACCCCCAACTCGAACTCCAACTTCCAGGTATGCCCATACTCAAACATGACGAAATCCCTAGCTTTTTGCACCCTGCTTCGTGTTACACTATGTTGAAGAAGGCTATTTTGGGTCAATTTGAAAAATTGTCTAGTCCATTTTGTGTACTGATGGATACTTTCCAAGAACTCGAACTCGAGGTCGTTGAACAAATCTCAAAAATTTGTCCAATTAGAACTGTTGGACCATTATTCAAGCACCCTAATGTAATTTCTCCCGATGGAGACGATTTTCGCGGCGATTATTTCACGTCTGATAGTGGCATAATACAGTGGCTCGATTCAAAATCATCATCCTCTGTTGTGTACATTTCATTTGGGAGCATAGTCATATTGAAACAAGAACAAATTGATGAATTGGCCTATGGCTTGTTAAATTCAGGGGTGAATTTTTTGTGGGTATTAAAAAAACCTACAGCAGGGACACATTATTTACCAGTAAAATTACCAGATGGATTTTTGGACAAAGCTGGTGACAGGGCTAAAATTGTCCAATGGTGTCCACAAGAACAAGTTTTAGCACACTCATCATTAGCTTGTTTTTTAACACACTGTGGGTGGAATTCGACTATGGAAGCAATATCAATTGGTACACCAATTATTGCGTTTCCACAATGGGGTGATCAAGTACTTGATGCTAAGTACTTAGTTGACGTGTTCAAAGTTGGGATTCGATTGTGTAGAGGTGAGGATGAAAATAGGATTATTCCACGAGAGGAAGTTGAGAAGTGCGTGAGGGAGGCGACCACCGGAGCAAAGGCGGAGGAGATGAAAGAAAACGCGTTGAAGTGGAAGAAAATGGCGGAGGATGCGGTGGCTGAAGGTGGCTCCTCCCAGCAGAATTTGCAGGCATTCATCGATGATATTGTCGCAATGTGTACTGCTGAAAAGTTCAAGAAAGCTAGCCTGCAATAAATGTTGTTTCTCTATGTTTACTCTAATTCATATTAAATTATTATAGTTACGTTATTCAATAAATTAGAATATATATACTTCATTTATCGCAATTAATTATGACAATGTAATGAAAATTTATTTGCCTCACATGTCATGTAGCAATCGTTTGTGTAAACATTATTTGGTAAGGATATATTTTTAAATGGAACCATGGCACCTGGAGTAGAAAATTGACACAATACCTAAAGACGTCTTAGATCATTAGTCTTAATTACTTTTGAACTTACCTTCATTTTAATTGTGATGTATTTGTGTTAAAATAATCGTTTGTTTAAACCATCAAAAGTAGAATTACTTATTTTCTTTCAAATTTGCTCTTATTAATTATTTTAAAATTAAAAAACAGATAAAGAATTAAAAAAATAATTAGTCATGACTACTCTCCGGTGACAAAAAAGGAACAAACAAGTTGAATGAAATATATTGGAAAATAACCTCCCATAAATAGGCTATTAGTATGGAATTTCTTGTACATAATAAATAATTTTTAAACATGGAATAAGACAGTTTTTCTCTTATAATAGTCATCGACGTGAATTTGTCGGGACTTGTCTAAAGCAAAGTCACGTGAGATCCTTTTTCCGTGAACATGTTTAGGTGCGCGTAATAGTTTCTCCCTGTCATTGGATTAACATTTTTTTATTTTTTTATTTTGAATTATCTTGTTCTTGGGACGTACGAGGTGACCAGAGAGATGCACATTTACTTTATTTTATTTTTTTGGTTAATTATATATGCAAAGTTTCAAAGTAGCTGGAGCTACCATTGGTCCCTGACACTGCCAATTTTCATTGGTTCATATATTGACTTGTTAAGTCTATCAAAAAATAATATGAATAATTTATTATATTACCTCTTGGTATTTTATATGTCAAAGTATTGAAAAGCTCATAGCAAGGGATGAATTTATTGTTTTTTAATTTATAAGTTAGAAATTTTAGTTTATAATTTTGAATTTATTTTGGTCATTTAAACTTAAAAATAAGTACTTATAAGTATTTTTTTAAGTTTATTTAAATATTTAAAAAAAGTTTAAAAATTATTTTAATATAAAAATACTTAAAATAAATCAATTCAAACGATCTCTTAGTGTACTTAATAATAAAAACAATAACATAAAATAATAAATTATTTGTTGATTTCCTTAGGCAAGTACTATAGGCCTATTTTTTATATAAATAAAATATAACAATTATTATTATAAATTAATTAAATTTATTATATATATTTAAATTATCCCCATAGAAGATCCAAAGGATACTTTCACTAATTCTAAGTAAAGCTAGGCTAGATTGCGTTAGGCCAACAAGGACTATTATTGTAGGCTCGTCAAGGCACAACACTACCCAGTCATGTCTTCATTCCCAGCCCATTAAGACATGGATTGAGAGCCCATAGTACTTGTCTTCTCGCCATTGTCGTGGTAATCTCTTAGAGCTGATATTGAATTAGATACTCATTTCATTTCGTTTAAAAAATAATGAACTAGACTGATTTGGTTTGGAGTTTAGGAAAAAAATAATTAAATTTTTGCGGTCTTAAATTAAAATTATATTAAATGTACCTGAATATCTTTTAATCTTGTAGTCAACATGTCACGTGGAAAATTGAAATAAAAAATTCTAAAAAAAAGAATAATTCTTTTTTAAATGGACCAAAAGAAAAGAAGATTATTCTTTTTGAATTGTAGGGAGCAAAACCTGAGGTAAAGAATATAGTGGATTAAATAATAAGACAAAATGAGAGAAAATATTAAACCAACGGCACAATCATACCATATTGATTATTACAAAAAAATGAGACTTTTTGTCTTGTCGAACGATAAATTTAAACAACATTATATAATAAAATGTAAGTATTAATCAAAATAAATACAATATTTAAACTCAGTAAACAATACAACAGACAATAACCATCTAAACAAGGTGTTATTAGTCCCAACGCATTGATTGCTACTCCATCGGTCCTATTTTAGTAGTTATAGTTTTTATTTTTAGAGTCAAATTTATTAGATTTTGACTAACATTTTAAGATATATTTTTCATTGTAATGATATGAAAAGAGTTGTAATCAATAACACTTTTTTTTATAATTTTTAAATATTTAAATTTTCATTTAAAATATCAAATTAATTTAAGTTAATTTAACTTTAAAAATTAATCAAATTTATTTTTAAAAACAGCAATATGATGATTAAAATGGAATGAAGAAAGTAGCAAATAAGGATGTATTTGAGCTTTTTAGCTAATGCCAGGCTTGTTTACTCCCACCTAGACTATTAATGAAGGCCAAATTAAACTATTTCACATAGTTCAAGAATGTATATATTTTTTAAATAAGTTCCCGTTACTTTTTATTTCTCCAGTATTGATAGTTATTAAAGTTATTTCAATAAATTTATCAAATATAGATACTTAATAATAAGGTCGATATTAGAGAAAAACGTATCTCTATAGCTAGATTTTTTAAAATAAACGAGTAAAAAGTAAAATAAAATAAAATGTAAGTGTCGAATAAAAAGACCAAAGCAGTGTTTCATGTATTCAACGCTGCTTCTTATTTCTCTTAGCTTTCGTAGAATTTGGGTTTAGAATAATAACCCGTTTTTAATGAAATTGAGAACCCTTTTTCTTAATTCTCTTCACCGTAGCTTGCCACTTCCTTGGGGTTGCCTATCGATCAATTCAGTTATATTATAGAATTTGTTGATTTGACATATTGGTTATCGATTTGTAAGCATACCACACTATTTTAGAATCATCAAGATTTTAACTTATCGGTTATTGATTTATTGGTTATTAATTGTTATCGGTTTAACCGTTAAGATTTGATATAATTTTTTTAATTAAAAAGTACTTAGAAAACAAGGTGACAAATCAAAAAAACTATGCATATGAGATGACATGTTTCATCTTGCTCAAAAGCAAACGTTGTCACATTGCAAAATAATTGAAAGTTTGAGACATGTAGAAAAAAAAGTATGAAACTGAACTTTAAGTCAAGAATTTTATATACAAAAAAAAAATATAATTATGATTTTAATTTACTATTGGATTATCGAATAACCTATTAAAAAAGAACATTAAGCCGTTAATAACTGATAATCGATAATTAAAAAAATTAAAATTATTATTAAAACTGCTAAATTAATAACTCATTATCGATAAACTAACAACTTTTTTTTATTCAATTTATCAATTTTAATTTAATTTTAAACAGCTCTTACTCCTCCTCAGGAGGAAAATAAAATAAGTTAGGTCGTTTTCCTAAAATCTCTAACTTATCATAAGATTATTAAATCGTGCGATCTCAGCAGCCGAAAAGGTAAAAAGGGGTTGCAGTTGTTATGTTAAAACAGTGATAATTAGTTGGTCTGCCATTTATTCCAAAGTCCTTTCTCCTTTTTAAGTTTTAACTACTTGCAAGTTTCAATAACATGGCCCGGTGCATTGCTTCTTAAAACCACTTCTTTTTTGTGAATTAAGGAGTACCAATAATTCACTACTCTTAGCAGTAGGATGATAAAGCGTATTAGAAGAAATAATGTATGTATTAGTTTTATGTATTAGCAATATTTTGTCCAGTACATTTTTTATATTTTTATTAATTATACACTCTATTGTGTATTGAGGAGTTTATATTCATGATATTATTAATGTAAGGAGATTTAATGCATATATTAGTATAATTAATGTTTCAACCCTCAAAACCTTTTCTTTTCTTTTTGTTTTTATATTTTTTTTCATCATATTTGTAGAGAGTATCTTTGTAAATATATTATTTTTTAATATTATGTAATGCATGTTATTTTTAATATACCAAACTAAGCAATGCATAAGAAATAATGAATGCATGACTAATGCAAGCATTAACAAAGCAAGTATTACTAGTTCATTTTATTTAACATTATTCTTATACACCTACTAGATTGTGAAATAATAATGCAAAAAATAAATTAAAAAACACGTAATTAAACAATACTAACTAAGGCAAAATATGATTTTAATTTATTCTGTATTCTAGTATATATATTTTTGACTGCCATGACATTAGAAAAGATGAGTATGGAACACTTAACTGCTGTTGGAACTTAGTAACTTTAAGTATCCTAACTTTTAATAAAAATTTGTAAATCAATGAAATTTAGTTGTCTTTCAACAAGAAGACAAATGCTATTTATAATTACTATATATTAAGGAATAAGTCCACTAAATTATGTGCATAAAGTCTATTAAGTATCCATTATTATCGTTGAGTAACAAATTATGACAATGATTTTGTCCGAGATGGGACTCTACCATCCTCCCTACGACAAAATACCCGAGTGAAACTTCACAAGTGGGGTTTGGGAGGGTAAAATATATACAAAATTTATCACTACCTTATGGAGATAGAAAGACTGTTTTGAAAAACGTACTCGTCTAAAAATCAAGCCCCATAAGCAGAAGATAGAAAAAAAAAAGAAAACAAACAAGGAAAAAAAAAAGAATAATAATACCCTCATCGTACTTTTATCCTTCGTTTACAAAATCTACACATTAATTTGTCTCCGTCAAAGATGTGTTTAATCATGGTCTTGTTATTTTTTTGGTTGAAACAACGATGAAATGAGCCCCTTCGATATAGTTAAATCTCTAGCTACCAAAATTTCTCAAGTAACTTATTAGAAAGTGACATTTCATGTATGCTCAACATAGCTACTTAGGTGCCACGTACCTTGAAATTTAACTTAACGTTGACAAAATAATGCAATTTTAAAAGTAGTGTTATATTCCAGAGTCAAATTTTAATTCCTTTTGATCTTACCTTATTGATGGAGTCATCTTCCAAACAAAATCTTTTACTTAACATTCTTAAATACACTCTTTGGGTAATGTACCATTTTTCTTTACTCAAGATTTGGCTACTTGTCCATGTACCAAAGTCAAAACTTATGTCACTAACGATTACACGCAAATTCCCCATTCATTTTTTGTATAAATACCCATGCATGAAATTTTTTATCATAGCATCACACATTCTTACAAATTTCAAATAAGAGAGAAAACTACATAATAAAAGATCGAATATATATACCTTCTTTATGGCTCGATTCACAATGTTCTTCCTTCTTCATCTCTTTGTAGTGAGCTCCGTTTTGTTTCGCGTCACAGTGGCTAGGCCATTTACAATGATTCATAGTCCAGAAAAGCCTAATTTTCATGTTGTGATGAAAAACTCTGGGCCTAGTCCTGGAATTGGCCATCATAACTATCAAGATTTTGAGAAACCTATTAATGCTGATGGTGGACATTCAGGTCCAAGTCCTGGTGAGGGACACAAGTGACTATAAACTTAGCCAATCTTTTAAGATGCAAAAGTACTCAAGAAATATATTATACTATACTTGTTCAACAATTACGTAGTATGCCAATAAAGCTCAGCAATTCTTGAGAAGACAAAGGAAGTTAGTTTACGTGTCATTTGTACTATTAAATGGTGGATTAAGTCAAATGTGTGATGTATATGTGGTTTGTGTAATTAGGTACTAGTATATTCTTCATGTATGTTAATAGTGAAGGAGGCTGCTACTAATTAAATTGCTTCCTTGTTGTAGTATAAAGAAATTAAATTCTATCATATAATATTGTTATTATATTTCATAGTGGGGGGTCTTCTATAATTCAAGTACATAAATTGCATGCAAAGATTATCATAATTAGTTGCAATATATCTTAACAATCGTTGAAACTGTATACTCATTTCGCTGAATTTTCAACTATAGTAGGATAGTTACTATATATGTCACTTTAGAGTTTTCCTTGATCACTATTCCTTCTGTTTTAATATTTATGTGTTTGATTTTAATTTGACATGAAATTTTTAAGATATCAATTTGTTTTTTTTGATTCTACGATTTTACATTTAAGATATATAGAAAACATCAAAGTATTCTTTGATTTTGTAATCTTAAATACATATGCTATCCAGAAAGTTAAAAATTTAAAATTTAAAACTTACCCCCCAAAGGATTAATCTTTTTTCTTTTTTTTTTTTTAAAAAAAGAGACTCAAAATATAATACAAACAAATTGATATAGCTCTCCATCCGTCCATTCATACTAAAAAGTAAATGTCTACTTTTACTTTTTCAATTTACAAAATCAAGCATAAGTTTTATTTATTCTTATTATTAGTTACAGTAAGTTTTTCCATCAATTTCGGATAGAGTCAAAGATTCACTATTTTTTGACTTTAGGATATGATGGAATAAAGTAAAATGATTTTTTAAACTGTCTGCACTTCTTTCAATTGTGAATTATCAGTTAGTCAATGCAACTTTCGACGCTCATCATGGGTTATCCGGAAACAGTCGCACTATATTTTTAAAAATAGGGATCAGGCTGTATACATTCAACCCCCTTACCCCGCAATGATCTGGAGCCTTTGAGGCATTACGATAATATTCTTGTTTTGTATTAGTTATAGTCAGATCTTTAGTATATCTTTGAAAATATTAAATTATCTTATATTTAAATGGCTTTATATATTATAAAATTAGTCTTTTATGTTATATTTTATAAGGAGTTTGTCAAATACTATAATAAAGATTGAACGAATAAAGTATTTAATTATTAGCCTTTTCAAATTAGCACCAGAAGCAAAGTTTTATTTGAGAACAAGTTTACACAACAGGTTTGGGTTTGAAAATAAAATTTATTTTATGTGATTGTTTTTTTTAGAGTGATTTCAAATTATTGAAGTAGATATCGAAAATCGAATGAAAAATCAGAATGAAAAAACTGAGAGCACTTTGAGAAGCAACTCTTTGTAAATTGGGGAAACAATTGAAGTGACGATTAAAAATGAGAAAGGCAAATGGTTCACTCTACCACCCTTTACTGCCACCGTCATCGGTGCTGCTCTAGGGAGGCAGCCCGCCGGAGTTAAAATGGACGTCAAGGAGAATTCCACGAACACCATGACAGCACTCAAATAGGTTCAACATTACTAGTTCATTTTATTTTACATTATTCTTATATTCTCAGGTGCATTTTTCCAAATTATCAAATCTTCATCATATACTCTTGTTCTTCATGTACAAAATTTACACATTAATTTGCCTCCGTCGAGATGTGTTTAATGATGGTCTTGCTATTCTTTTGGTTGAACAACGACGAAATGAGCCCTTTGATATAGTAAAAATCTTAGAAAATGACATTTCATATATGCTCAACATTGCAACTTAGGTGCCACGTACCTTGAAATTTAACTAAACGTTGACAAAATAATGCAGTTTATAAGTAGTATATTATATTCAAGAGTCAACTTTTAATTCCTTTTGATCTTACCTTATTGATGGTGTCATCTTCCAAACAAAATCTTTTACTTAACATTCTTAAATACACTCTTTGAGTAATGTACCATTTTTCTTTACTCAAGATTTGGCTACTTGTCAATATACCAAAGTCAAAACTTACGTCACTATCGATTACATGCAAATTCCCCATTCATTTTTGTATAAATACCCATGCATGAAAAATTTTTATCACAACATCTTACATTCTTTCAATCTCAAAGAGAGAAAATTAAACTAATCAAATATATATACCTTTTTCATGGCTCGATTCACAATGTTCTTCCTTCTTCATCTCCTTTTGGTGAGCTCCGTTCTGATTGGCGTCACAGTGGCTAGGCCATTAACAATGGTGCAACGTCCAGAAAAGCCTAATTTTCATGTTGTGATGAAAAACTCTGGGCCTAGTCCTGGAATTGGTCATCATGACTATGGATTTTTTGAGAAACCTATTAATGCTGATCATGTTGTACATTCAGGTCCAAGTCCTGGTGAGGGACACAAGTGATTATAAATAAATCTACTCAAACTTACCAGTGTTTTAAGATGCAAAAGTACACAAGAAATATATAATACTATATATTATACTTCTATAGTGCAACAAGTACATGTAGTATGTCAATAAAACTCAGCAATTCTTGAGAAGACAAAGAAAGTTTACGTGTCATTTGTACCATATTAAATGGTCGATTAAGTCAAATGTGTGATGTATATGTGGGTTGTGTAATTAGGTACTGGTATATTCTTCATGTATGTAATAGTGAAAGAGGCTGCGACTATATTGCTTCCTTGTTGTAGTGTAAAGAAATTAAATTCTATGATATAGTATTGTTATTATATTTCATAGTGGGGGGTCTTCTTTAATTTAAGTACATAAATAGCATGCAAAAATTATCATAATTAGTTGCAATATTTCTTATCAATCGTTGAAAAATGTCTACTCATTTCGCCG
>JAOTQR010000001.1:34551532-34565366 GCA_025774065.1 Solanum ossicruentum | reverse complement strand
CTTATTTTATGGCTTTATTTTCCTTATTTCATGGCTTTATAAAGCCATTGGACAAGTTGGACAATTATTTCCAACACAACCATCCTTACAAAGTGTTTATTGGTATTTGCTTTTTGCTGAGCTTCACTTGAAACTACATGTTTGTATTCCTCATTATTGACCCATATTCTTTTGTTTTCTTCCTCATTCACTTTAATTAATGTTGGTTTGATCTGATTTATGATTACAAAAAGTGTTTGTGTTCAATTTCAAAATATTATGATTAGTTAAGTTTCATTAGTCCGGATAATGAAGATTATGGTAACTAGTCTATACGTGGCAATAAAGCTGTTTAAACAAGTAGCAAGTCGACTATCTGTTTGAGCAGTTTGAGGGTATATCTGTAATTTTATTATGGTTATTTCGTTTTAATTTGTTTGTCTTATTTCTAAATTTTGTATATATATAAAAATTGTATAAAATTTGAAGAGTCAATAATTTTAATATAATTTTTAAATATCTTGAGATAATTTTTTTTGATTTATAGTAATTTACAAAAAATATATATTATTTTTTTCAACTCAATTTATGTGCCATAATAAGATATTAAGAGAAACACGCAATCGCTTAGAAAATAAGCAACACATTTGGAATTATTGGCAATCTCCGTACTATTTTGATATGTAGGATGACCAGGTACAATGTAACCAGGAAAATCGAATATAGGCATGGTTCATGAGGAGTTGAGATTCTGACCAATAAAAATAAGCAGCATTTTGCTCGTGCTTCCCTCGTCGCCCCAAATACGACTCTCTAAACCCCTTTGCCCCCAAATCGTCCCTTTTACCTTAGCGACAATGGCATTTGATGGGTTCAGGCCGTTGGACGAGAAGTCGCTGGTGGAGTACATAAAATCGACTCCGTCTTTGGTTTCAATTTTGGGCAATCAGTTCGATAAACTTGATATCAAGGAAGTGGGTGATGGAAATCTCAACTTTGTCTATATTGTTGTTTCCCCCTCTGCTTCGATTGTCATCAAACAGGTGGCCTTCATCTCCTTCTCTCTCTCTCTCCCTCTCCTGCTAGTATAACTATTCGTCATGTTTTAGTCCACTCGCAGTCAACGCGGGGCTATGAAATATTTTAGTTATTCAGATTTGTTTTCCTCAAACAAACCAGAGATGAATCTTGTCCCCGACTTGTATAATTACACTGGGTATGTTGTTATTGTTGTCGTCTGGAGATGAAACTGTCATTTAGTTACTGATTTTCTCTTTGGATTTAGGTGATATACACTAGTTTGACCGATTGTAACATCTTATTGCCATATCTTTTTCGCGTTATCTACCCACTTGTGTGTAGTTTCTTACATAGCCAGTGAAATCTGTTCCTATTGTGGTGTTTATATTTCTAAATGCGGATGGTTTATGCAGGCTCTTCCTTATATTCGATGCATCGGAGAGTCATGGCCAATGGCAAAAGAACGTGCTTACTTTGAAGCCACTGCACTAAAAGAGCATGGTCGTCTGTCTCCCGAGCACGTACCTGAAGTTTACCATTTTGACAGGACTATGTGTTTGATCGGTATGCGTTACCTTGAACCTCCTCATATTATATTGAGGAAGGGATTGATTGCTGGGATCGAGTATCCATTGCTTGCAGAGCACATTGCTGACTATATGGCAAAGACTCTTTTCTTCACCTCCCTGCTTTATCTTACCACAACGGATCACAAACGTGCAGGTGAGTCATATTAATCTCAATCGAACTGCATATAGTTGTATATGTACATATGTACGCACTTGTGTTTATGCATCAGGCTTTATGAAGTTGTTCAAGAAACTTTCAGTTAGATGGGTCGGTGTCTGTTGTGTGAATATACATACTTGGTTGTTATAATCATATTTCTTACGATGGTTAGGCTATATTAATGAAGGTAAACAATATTACTGGAATTTATATATATTCATGGTAAGAATGATAGATATTGTTTGTACAGCATGTGCTCTGGTTTTCTCCTCTTTAGTAAAAGTTGTATTCGTGGGGGCACTTCTTAGAGTTTAACCAGGAGAGCTTTTACACTTCCATCAACAAAGTTCATCTGGTGAATTACAGCTTATCTGTTTCTGATTTAAATAAATGTGTAGTGATGAGCTCTGTATCAGCAGATCTTAACTGGCTCATCTCATCCTCCATGTTAGGGAAATGGAAACATTTGTGTGGCATTGCTGCACTTATCATCAACTATTGCACTGGCTACCTGCTAAGTTGGTTTAGCTATCTTGCAAAATTGGTCAAGTCTTTGCAAGTGTTTACGATACTGCAAGTTTAAGTTTATGGTCTTTTGTGCTGTTATAGTTCTTGAGCCTCAAATCTTAATAATGACGGACAAGAAAAAGGAGATCATATGGGAAAATGTGAAACTTAGGCCAAAATAGCTGAGATTCTGATTCAATGACTTCGGAGCTAGTACTACAATTATTTATGCAAGTTCAACTAACCACCCAACTGCCACTAACAACCATACTAATGTCTGGTATTCAGTTAGTAACTGCCAGGTCCAAAGTGTAATATCTCAAACTTCTCTATCTCGTTTATTTTGAAACAGCCACGCACCCTTTTCATTTCAAATGTAGTACAACACCTCAAGCCTCATGTACTCTCACTCATAGCATTTACTCTCAATTAGACACTTGTCTTTTCTGCTGAGAAAGTGAGACAATTCATTATTATGTATTAGTACTATTTACTTTTCATGGCCATAACTGATATGTCTGTTTGATTTTGACGTCTTCATTTTTGCAGTTGCTGAATTTTGTGGAAACGTTGAGTTGTGTAGGCTCACTGAGCAGGTTATCTTCTCGGACCCCTACAAAGTGTCACAATATAATCGCTGTACATCTCCTTATCTTGATGCTGATGCAGAGGCAGTCCGCAATGATAATGGTTTGAAGATTGAAGCTGCTGAGCTTAAATCCAAGTACGTTTGTGATTCTTAGAAGATGTTGCTTTAATGCATCTAACTGATTAGCTCGACTTTTATCTGTTTTTGTTTTCTTTAGCTGATAAATCACGACAATCTTTATGTAATACTTTGCAGGTTTTGTGAGAGAGCCCAAGCTCTTATACATGGCGATCTCCATACTGGTTCTTTGATGGTCACCCACGATTCAACCCAAGTAATTGACCCAGAATTTTCTTTCTATGGGCCAATGGGTTTTGATATTGGAGCATTTATTGGAAATCTGATTCTGGCATACTTTTCCCAAGATGGACATGCAGATCCGGCCAATGACCGCAAGGTATATCTGTTGCAACGTTTTTCCTTTCTATTCTCTGTTTTTTTGTTACTGCAATCTCCTTTTATAGTAAAGGTCTTTGTCCCCCCCTTTTGTTTTCTTTCCTAGTTCATGATACTCTCGTCCTTGACTTTGGTGATTGCTATTCTGGGACTAGAGTTGTACATGGCTTGCACTTCCTCAGATGTAATGCCAGATTGATTGATCTGGAGAAAGTTGTGGCATGTCGTGAGGCTGCTTAAGAGTTGTATGACTTGCACCTGCTCAGATATATGTCCTAATGCCCGAAACCAGTTTCAAAAAAAAAAAAGGGAAAAGAGACACGTCCTAATGCAAATTAATTCATGGTTATGCTCCTTTCTAAAATTGAATATTCACATAGAGATTTCAATGAGTTCGTAAATTTCTTCACAAGCTAATAAGTATTCTGAATATGTTATAATTTCAAGTGCAATTTATTGACTAATAAATTCTTTAAACTTGTTCAAATAACTTCCTGTGAGGTGAAAGATCCGTATATAACCTTCATGTGCTGATGAATTCTACATCATTTGAATATGAAAAAAACTATATGCTTTGTGAACAAAAGTTAACAGTTCACACTCTAGTCTCTCTACGGAGGAGGTCTTAAATTAGGAGGACAAAGAAATGATACATTATAAAGTAGTCTCATGTCTTTTGTCCCAGTTCTTCTTGCTTAAATTTCAACGATGAGTTCCTCATCTTATAAGTTTTTGTATAAGATTTTTTTCTGGTAAGGACATGTTGATGTGATTATGGATTGATGGATTTGACATTTGTTTCTTTCTTCCTTATTTGCGAAGTCAAGAATACACTGACATAGTTTTTGGCACTTGTGAACTTTGTGTTCAGTCATATAAAGTTTGGATTTTGAAGACAATAAAAGAGACTTGGAATCTCTTTCACCAAAAGTTTGTCGCACTCTGGGATGAGCACAAGGATGGTCCTGGTGAGGCATATCTTCCTGAAATATACAACAACACTGAGCTTCAACAACTGGTGAAGCAGAAATACATGAAAGAACTGTTTGAGGATACCCTTGGATTTGGTGCTGCTAAAATGATAAGGTGATTGGTGAATTCTTTTTTTTCTACTCTTGGTTCTAATGCATGTTCTCTCTGTCTCCTCTTCTGTCCTTTTTTTTCTTTTTAAAATTTTTTGCGACACCTTGCTCTGGGAAGAAAAGAAAGCAGCTTGATTTCCACGACAATTTTGGTAACGGCACAAAGGTGCTCAATGAACAATGATATATGTGTCATGTGTGTGCGCGCGCGTATGTATACACATTTATGTGCATGTCTATTTATTAAGGTGGACAAGATGCAATGCTTTCTAATGCCAAAAAAGTTCTTTTCCGAAAAACACATTCATGCTAAGCAATTATGCCTTGTTCTGGAATTCAAGAGCAATGTGCTTCTTAATCCCAAGAAAGTACTGAAATTTTGGTGCATGTGATTTAAATTCTTTTTTTCCGTGTAATACACAGGAGAATAGTTGGGGTAGCTCATGTAGAAGATTTTGAATCAATCAAGGATGTTGCCAAACGAGCTGATTGTGAACGGCAAGCGCTTAACTGTGCGAAGAAGCTTCTGAAAGAAAGACGAAACATCAAGAGCATTGATGAAGTTGTTTCTATAATTGAGCAAGTTCAGTAGTAATGTCGAAGTTAAAATTGATGATGTTACATGTTAGCCGTTTGACTAAGCCGTTGATATGTTTGCTTTTTTAACTAAGCATTCTGGAGTCTCTAAGGTTTACAGAATGCATATTGCTAAGAAATAATCTCCTTTTAGGTATGCATATTGCAGAAAATGGTGAAGTTTTCTTTGTTCAATAGTCCTATTGGTGGAACATTATCATTTTCAGTTTACTTCAGCACCAACTTCATATTTTTCAGATTCTGTTCTCTTAAGTTGATCATGGACGCGCATTCCAGCAAAGCATGACTTTGCTTTGTGGTGACATACTTCTACTTATTTGCTATGGATAACTGGTTTCTTCATATATAGGTGGTACACATTATTCCCACAACGTGCTTTGATCCCTTGTTTAAGACGGAGAGTAATACAGTGTTGTGTTAGAACCAAGCAACTGCTAGCTTTGTGGCCTCTACTGCAATTCAAAATCTGCAGAGGCCACAGAGCGATCCTATAATCTTTTGAAGTTCGAATAGAATTAGATGCACAAGCAACTAAAGAAGTTTCTTCTAGGATTTTAACGAAATCAGAGTAGGTTAACCCGGGATAACAATTCCTCCTAAAAGGTTCAACTTGACCAATCCCCTGAAATATTAGTACCAAATAGTTTCGAGTTTAAGCTGAGATTAAAGAAATTTTTGGTAGGGAGTGTTTTCCTCTTAAATCGGTCCTAAGCAGATTAATTCAGCTAGTGAATTTTGAATGCCAAATAGTTTAATTAGAAGGAAAAAAAAGTCAGATGAGTGAGATAACTTATGCTCACAACTCATAGTTAATCCCTTGTACTTATTATTATATTTATATAGTATATATTTTTACCATTAATATTCAACAAGGCCATGACATATATAGCCTTGAATTTGTACAAAGGCATTAAATAGTGACATTTTTTCATTGTGGCGGAATTTAGCTTTGTAATCCCTCCAAAGTTCATCAGCCGTCAATTAGTCAACAAAGAACTGATTACTATAACCATTTCTCATCTTCTTGTTAAGTTGTGCCACGAACCCACTTTTCAAGCTGTTACAGTAAACAAGAAATCGAGCAGTCACGTCGTAGCCCTGGTTTCACCCAGTTGCTAGGTGCATAACCAGCTTTGAGCCTCACATAATCAGCAATCCCTTCAATCAATCCACCAGGAGTCTGTCCGTTCCCGTTCCACTGCCAAATGTGGTATAATACTCCAGTGATAAATCTCTTGACGTTACCAGAGAAACTCTGAATGTACCTATAAAGCACACAAATTTATATGGCACAGTTGTAATTTTGTCATGTGCATTCACTTGTTATTTATTGAATCAATTTATGCATACCTGGCGCTAACATGTATATCGTTGTTGCTAGCATATGCTATTCCGTCCATGTCATCGACGAACATGCTAACTTTTTGCACGTTCTTACGGTCAGCAGGAGTGTTCTGCTGGAAGATCCTCCATATGAATTTAGTGGCAGCTGCCAATGTTTGCTTGCTATATTGGGCACCGATATCGCGTTTGAAACGGCCACCACCAGGCGTGTTTGTGGCCCTGTTGGTGACTGCATTGGTTTTTTGGGTGAATATTGCAAGAATTATTAGAAGAGAAGCAAGCAAGGAAATCATGTTAGCCATATCTTTGCTTTAAGTTTAGTAGTACGTGATACGTCTCTAATTAAGAAGACAGCCACTTATATATAAGTTTTTAGATACTCGGAGTACATAAAATAGTGATACCGGTCTAGTACCTGATAAAGATTGTTGAATTTGTTATGTCTGTAATTGGTCCATTTCATGACATCAAGGATATACACTGAGAACTTAAATGGTTCGTGAGGCCCAAATCCAAGAAAGATACAGGAATAATTACGCAAATATGCTAACATATACTAGTTAATTAGCTAACATAACTATAGTTTGAATTAATTACGGCTCGAGGTAACAGTTAGTTGTAATTATTGTTTGAGTTTTGTATAATTTGCGCGGCTTATAAAAACGTTACGCGTGGTTATACAAAAGCAGTGTGCCAATCAAATTGTATAGCGAAATACACAAACATTGTGAATTGTATAGCGAATTATACAAATATAATGCATAAATTATATATAGCGAAATATACAAACGCTATAGAAAAATTGCGAATTGTATAGCGAATTATACAAACGTATACAAATGTTGCGGGAATAACACAAATACTACTATAACCATAATGACGAAATGTAATTATCCAAACTATAATTATAGAGCATAATTAAAATATTTTTAGGTGATTATATATGAAAATTCTTCAAAGATAGATCTAAGACCCAAGCCCAATTTGACCATCTTTTCACCAATATTGTACAACCTCTATACAAGTCCTCATGTAAAAACATTTGACAACTTGGTTGGTGGATTCCCTCTTAACATTGTCCAAACATTGACAAGCTTTTTTCATTTAACATATTATTTTATCCGTTCACTAAAATAAAAATAAATTCATTTTTAGCATATCAAAACAAATAAATTTAGGGTCCAAATTATTTTTCAAGACCTTAGTTAATATGAGTATTAAGGTCAAATGCTAATGTCAATTATTGTTTCTTGAGGAACATGCAAAGTCTGCATTAAACAACTAAAAATAATGGATAGAGTAACATTTTTTAATGAAACGATCGGTCGATTTCAGTAAATTTTGAGAGGAATGATATTTAAGGAAGAATTAATATGATCATATTATATTTGAGTGTCTATATTTTACATAAATTACTAAAATGAAAAATCAACTAGCAACAAGCCACACTTATTATAATCTGTCTAACAAATCGAATATACGTCCCCCTCTATTCTATATCTTCTCTGGGGATGCTGTGTGTACTGATTTTCTTAAAAAAAAATATTTTAATGCTAAGTGAATTTGCAACAACAACAAATCAAATATAAGGTACGTAATATAAAAAAATAAAGTAATTTGATTGAAATCAAATCTGACAAACGTGGGAATCTCAGTAACTCAGTTGATGGACTATCTGCTCTCATTTTTGTTGGTAAGAGTTCAATTTCCCACATTATAATCCCCTCCCATTTCCCCTGTCCCCAATTTTTGAAAAAATAAAATAAAATCTAACAAACATCTGAAATTAAAACTGAAAAAGTTGTGAACTCTCTTTTTTTCACAAAATTCTGAATGGTGTATAGCTAGTGACCTTTACCACGATGACTTGGCCCAGGATATGCTCTCTGTTTAAGTAAACTTTCTAAAACTGAATACATCAAAGAATCTTCCTCCTTGAGGGTTCTTAATCCATCCACTTTGATGCAATTTGAAAGCCACACAAAAAGGAGAATCATTGCAAAGGCGTTTATAAAAGACTTGAAACTCTTCATTTTACGTCGCTTTGTTATTTTTTCGCGATAGATGAGCACTTGCAAGAGAGCGATCAACCAGAAATGCAAAAATTCAAAGTTTCATTTGTGTTTTTTACAAAGAAGGATTTGTGAGTATATAAAGGTGACAAAAAGTAGCATGGGGGTTGGTATTTTAGTTACGTATAAGTGCAAGAAAGGTATGTTTCTTTGACTTTTGGTTGTTCTGCTACTTTGACTTGTATTTAAGCCGGAGGTTAAAAGAATTGAAATTCTCTTTTCATAAAATTGGAATTATTTTTGGTTTGAAAAAGTTAAATCATACATGTAGATAAATGTGGCGCATGTTATGAAAGAATTTTAACAAAAGTCAAACAAAAAGCAACATTCACTATTATATTCCTCCATCAGCTCCTGACGGAAATCGATTGGTATACCATAGTCAATATATTAAAGTTTTTGTGTAACTCTACCCATTGATCTCTCTCTTTTGTTTTAATGATTGTGGTGTCTAGATGAGTTTTCACACATCTCAATTAATTCCACTGAATAGTGAATACCTGTTTCCTCCCACTAATAACAAATTTTAGATAACATTGTCTACCAATTTCTCTTCTTTTTAAAAAAAAGAAAAAAGAAAATTTGTTTTTCACATTTTAAAAAAGGAATATTTGAAAATTGTGACTATGATAAAGAAAAAGTTGTACTTGTGATTCATAAACTAGTTGAGTAATATTAGTAGTCCTTTCATCCATATTTACTTATCCCTTATTGACTTGATACAGGAATCAATAAGTAGTAAATTATAGAGATGATTTCATTAAATCACCTCTTGAATATAATAAATATAATATTTTAAAAGATGTAATAGGAAAATGACTATAATTAATGATAAAAATAAATTTAAAACTATGGGTAAAATTATTTCTTAATTTTATAAACTGAATAAGTATTATTAGATATCCTAAAATACTATGGTGGACAAGTAAAAAATAGACGGAGGGAGTATAAAGGTTGTTATCTAAGACCAAATATTAATGCGAGGATTTGCCGTTCACATTGTTTATCCAAGACTAAATATTGAATAGTCTGACTTTCATGACCTACACATAGGTCGAAAACATGCTTCCTTCCTGCCTCCAACTCCCACAAAACTTTGCCAACGCTACACACAAATTGGTGTTCTCACTGAATACAGGTACAAAAGTTTCTTTCTTGTTGTACAAAGTCGGTGTTGAAAATTGGACCAAAGAATTAGGATCCTCAGTTGCCTACATTTTACCCATGTTGCGTAAAGTGTCGAATATTAAATGGACTAAACTTAAATAAACCGACATGGCAAATGTTCTTTATTTTTACTAACAGCACAATATTCCCTCCTCAAATTAAATTTTTGAGATTTTTTTCAAGATTTACAATAATACCTTCTATTTCAAATAAAATTTTTGAGACTTTTTTACGATTCAAAATAGTTGAATTATTCAAAATTTAAGAAGAATATTTGAAACTTTTTCTATATTTGAATACTTTTCTTAATATGTATGTACTAACTCACAAATTCAATTAAAATGGAACCGAAAGAATAACTATCACATTGGGTACGAATCCATTTACTGCTATCAGATTCACCAAGTTATCAATTAATCCTTCCACTCACTTCTATTTTTCATTTTTACTTGAGATAAATTTTCATTTCTACATCATTTTCAGCGTATAAAAAAAACAAACAAGTATATCTTTTCCATGGTTTACCCTTGATTTAAATACTATTCTCCAAATTTCAGTCCAACATATGTTGCACGCTGTTAGAAAAATGCAATGGCAAAACGTGCATAGTATAGCACGAGCAGGTATTCTTCAATTTTCCTAGTCAGACCAGGTGATAGCTGACGCTTGCATATATGCTTCCTTTTTCAGGTAAACTGGACCCAAGATATTCAGAAAATTATGTACCTGACTAGACAGAGAATATACTTTCATTACCATGAAAAATCAACACACGAAGTTCGGTTTGAGTTCCGTGAAATAACATATAATCTGAAAATTTCTCGAATTCTCAACCATAAACTTAGCACCATGGATTTGTCTGCCTCAACACTGCATCATCAGAGCAATCAACAACCATGGAAACTGCTCTCCTCACTCCAACCACCATTTACACTGCAGTGAGGCCTGACCAACAACTCCAAAATACAGAAAATGCAGGCTCCTAGGATTCGTTTCTGTAATAATAAAATAGAAGATGAGCATTATCATCACTGGCAAATTAAAACTAGAAAGGAAGGGAGAGGAGGGAAGAGAATAGCATAGATTAAGGCAGATAAAAATATCCTTAAACAGAAGAATCAAACAAGTCGAGGACAAACAGGCACTGAATTCCATCAACCAGCTTTGTTGACAGTGCACACAAAAATAGAAGTTGGTAACAACCACAGTTTTGTGAAACAGATGTAATCAAACTGGTGAAAGCATTTTGGGGTAGGACAGGAGCTCCCTAGATACATCACTCACACTAATTCAATATTTTTACCAAAAAAGAAACAGGTTCTCTCAGTTTGAGAGATGCAAAATCTACTAGCCTGAGGAATTTTCTTACTCCCTCTATCCCATTTTACAACGTGCCCTTTGACTTTGGCATGAGGTTTAAGGAAAAAGAACAATCCTTAGATATTTGTATGGTTGTAAAATCACTCATCAAGGGCAAAAGTTAAATTGTTACTCATTATAATATGGTGACATTCTTTTTGGGACGGACTAAAAGGAAAGGGTGCAACATAAAAATGAGATAGAAAGAGTAATAAAGTTGGTTCAAAAGTCTTACATGCAAGGATACCAATGGGAGTACCAGGGCTGATTTCAATTAACCAGACATGCTTACTGAAAAGTAGAAGCATTTTTGAAAATGAACTACTAGCCCAAGAGATCATCAAAGATATAGGCTGAGATCTAAATCAGCCAACGTGGTGGTTATGTGAGATATGCCTTCCTGAAAAGTAGAAGCATTTTTGAAAATGTACTACTAGCATAAGAAATTATCAAAGATATAGGCTTTGATCTACATCAGCCAACGTGGTAGTTATGCTATATATGATAAAGGCATATGATAGAGTTTCACAGGTGTTCCTAACCAAAGTACATAGACAGTTTGAGATGATTGAAATTGGAAAGAGAAAACAATAAATTATATATGTATTTATTTAATCAGGACACTCCTTTATTCTTTTGTTAAACACGAGCAAATCAAGTAATTCTTTTTCTGTGCAACTTTACTTGGATCTAACTAGAGCTCCAGTTTACCACTGAGCTCTTAAATAATGTAAACAGCACTACTTCCATAGGTTTAATCATTGAAAAATATAGAATGCAATTTTATCAGGTCTAAGTAATGATGATACAGAGGACAAAAGCTGTCTTCTCACAGGGAGATGGCAGAAACAGATGCCACTTCATCCTTTTGTTGTCTAGTACTTCGCCAAATATCAATTTTGATGCCTTGTAAGACACAAACTCCTTTCACCGTTCTGCCTAATCGTGTGACTGCCATCTCATCTAAAAGTTTAAATTATTAGACAGAGTATATTTGTACTTAATTGACTCTATATGGACTCCATTCCTTTTTTTGGGGCAAGCACATTAAAATACTAATCTCTTAACAGCTTCTGCCACTTGGATAACCAAGTGGAATTGTGAAAGCATAGCATATAAAAGCTCTTACTGCTAGAAAAAGGAGATCATCATTTATTTGATTGTTTTACGCACTTCTCGTTAATTGGATTCGCAATATTCAGAAAAAGGTTGGCATCAATTATGGGAAGTGAAAAATAACCTTCTTGTTTCACTTTTCAGCCAGATAAATATCAAGGATGTTGTTAGGGTTTTAGAGAAGGATCGAGTCACTGGACAATGGACAGGAAAATCTAAATCGACTCGAACTTTCCTTCGCCTTTGTTCAAATTCTTAGATTGGCCTATTTTTATGTATACAATTTAGCTCGTTGAAGGGAGACTGCAACCTTAGACTTCAATGGAAGAGAGAACTCCGATCTCTTGTTTTATTCGTCAGAAACTCCTTTAAATAGGAGTCTTATTACAGCAAAAGGAAGTTTAATCCTTATGAAAGTAGGAAACATAAATCCTATTCCAAACTAATAACTCTATAGCTAGTAGGAAACCTAAGTCCTATTCCAAACTAATAACTATAACTAAACCTAATCCTTATGAAGCTATGAAACATAAATTCTTTTCTAGAATAATTAAAAAAAGCTACTAATTTATATAATTAAATACTTAATTTATTGGTTTCATGCATGCACAACAGATGTTCTTGATCATCATCCGTACAGGACTTCCAGAAAGTAAGCCTAAGACAAAAATGAATACTTTGCTTAACCGATTCAAGCTGTTCATCACCTTATGTTATCCATCCATTCATTTGCTTAACTGATTCAACCTGTCATCACCTTATGTTATTCATCCAAGCAATGAAGCCCCACTTGACTTCAAGCAACAGGGAAGACAAATGTATACCTACACAAATTGGAAGTAACACTTCCAGCCAAACACACAGGTACCTACCCTGATGATCTCCAGCTCTATCAGGTTAATCTGGGAAGACATCTTATCAGACCCAATATGCCCCCTGGTCCCCCATTCTATGACTATGATTTCACTTACCCCTTTTTTGGATGGTTGTTACCCATTGTATTGTATTGTTAGTTTAAATACAAGATTTGTTTTGATTGCTACTTAAATTTCATTGTATTGTATCGTTTAAATCTATCGTTAGGTAAATGACGAAAAGACTCATTTTATCTAACAACCAATTTGGTGTGATCGCATTGCTACTTTAATATCTTCTCATTTTTTTACTTTATTTATTATATAATGATTCTATTTTATCATTCACCCTATCTTTTCATGGTATCTACCACATACCCTACAATTTCTTGTAGGTTCATCATTTAAATTATTGATTTATGACATTATGTAAAGACGGAGAACAATACAATCTATCCAAACTTTGTAATCATTGAAACAATACAGTACGATACAATATAATACATTACAACACAATACAGTACAATACAGCCATCAAACAAAGTGTTAGAGAAGAAATAAGCAAAAGATAAGTACAACAACAACCAGTGAAATTCCACAAATGGGGTCTGGGGAGGATAAAATGTACGCAGACTTTACCACTACCTCATAGAGATAGAGAGCTTGTTTCCAAAAGACCCTAATCTCAAAGAACATATGAAAATAAAAAGAAGATACAAAAAATCACAATGGAATGTGGATTAGAAATAACCCTCTTATCACGTCTTGCTGTACAATGACCACTTGAAGGTTGCAGAATCTTCAAGTTCAAAAAAAGGTTGCAAAATCTTGGGGGGGGGGGGGGGGGAAGCCAACACTTTAAAGAAACAAAAAGGGGGAAAAACCCCCCAAAAAAAGGAGAGATAAAGGTCCAAAAACAAAGGAGAAGGGGAAAAACAAAAAAAAGGAAAACCTAACAAATAA
>JAOTQR010000001.1:34537750-34549935 GCA_025774065.1 Solanum ossicruentum | reverse complement strand
GTTTAAGTGATAAGCTAGTTGAGACTATTGAAGCCCCCTTTTTTGACGAAGAGAAGACGTATCCCATAGCCTTTAAGTTTTACCTACAAAATCAAATTTTTAATATCATTTAACTGATTTTGCAACTAAAAAGCCTGTAGTTACCAACAAAAAAGGAGGAACAAAGGTAGTTATTTTTCGGCAAAACAACTCCATCCTGAAAAGCCCTGAATCCAAGAAGACAGCATTAGGAGTGTGGACAATACAATTTGGGGGCCTAACATGGGGTAAACCATGAATTGGGATGGCTGTGGCTCTGATATCATGATAAAGTATATTATCATCTCATCTAAAAGCTAAGTTGTTACAGAGAGCATGTTTTTTGTTTACTTAATTCTTTCTGCTACGTTACCACGATAGCAAATCATCCTTGGCCAAACCCAACTCCAAATGCTAGCTCATGAGGTGCGGATTGCCCAAGACCATATTAAAAGACCAATTTTCTCTCCCATAACCAATGTGAACTTCAACACCCTTGTTAACTAAAAGATTTCCATGCAAAATCTTTCAGCAGACCAACAGATTGGGTACTCCCCCTACTTGCAGGCTTCAAGGAGATTTTGATAGGTTTGGCATCAAAGAGGATACCCAACATCCAATACCAGTATCAGATACAGTTGGGAATTTGCCAACCATAGAAGAATCTAGATGGGTAGACTTCAATAACATTTTCCAATATTCATAAATGAAGTACCACTATGTATTGTAACTGTTGTAAGATTGTAAACGCACACACAGCATTCTTATGAAATATTATCACCCTTGTTTATTGTTGTTTATTATATAAAAGAAAACATGTTTGAATTGTTTACATGAGAACCAAAAGAACGTGAGCTAAATAAAAGAGCACATAGTTATTCATTTAAGTCGTGTTCCACAGGCCTGAACAAGACATTGGAAGTGGTTCTCCACATAGTAGAATCTATTAAACAACACTTACGAAGTAAAACTAACCCTAGACCGATAGAAAGAATCTAGAAGAAACCATATCAATTAATGGGTTGACAAGAACAGCAGGACAGCCTGCCCAGTGTTCCGGATGGTTAAATTCAACATCTAGTAGAAATTCTTTCAACAATGCATACAAGTCATATCATTCTTTTGGTACATGTCATAAACAAGCAAAAACAGTTTACGATGTGATAACATAGCAGACTTTAACTATAAACAAAAAACATAAAGGGACCGAAACTACTATCATGTGCATAGTCTTGCAAGGCCGACAGCTAGCAAACGTTTTTGCTTCCTACATATATAGCAAAATTTCATGATTTCCACAGAGAGTCAGAAAGACAAGTATGAGAAGAAGATTATCCAAACCATATTTATAACACAATATATGGATACGCATCTCAACAAGAAAATAAATGGAACTACTTTAAGTTACCTGAAAATGTGGAAGCAAGTTGTTGTAAACTTCTATGAAAACTTTTGACCTTGCAGTTAACCTGATGTCACAATTTCAATAATGTCAGATCGGGTCAACATTCATAATATCACAAAAACGCATTTTCCCTGTTATACTTTCCGCGTTTACTTGTGCTACCGCTCTCAGTAAAAGAGGTAATTTTAAATTTTAAAAAGAATGAAAAAGGCATCCAAAATATCCAAGCAACAGAGATATTGATGAGAAATCATCATTATGCAAGACAAGGTATTTACCAAAAGCACCAGAAAAAATGACAAAGAAGAGGAATAAGTTGAAAAGGCAGCTTTCAAGAGTCCCTCCAGTTGATCTTCCTCACCAGTTCTTGGGGGAAATGTTGTCATTCTTGAAAGTAAGCGACAGGAGAAGACCTTCCTCCTGTTCTAATACTTAGATTTCTGATAATAACAAAAGCATACTTCTTTTTATTTATTTATCGTGGAAGGAGCAAGCATATGACAGAGTAGCACAAAAGGTCCTTCGGTGGGTGAGGGAGAAGAAAGGAATTCATATTAAATCAATCAATGTCATAAAGGACATGTATGAAGGAGTCATCACTAACATGAGAATTATAGTAGGAGATACAAATACAAAGAGTTGGCTCATAACAGTGGGTCTACACAAGGGATCAACATAGAGCCCTAATTTGTTTATCCTAGTTATGGTTGAGTTAACCAACACAATAAAGATGAGGTCCCATGGTGGATGTGCAATTTGCTGATAATATCATATGAATCAACATTGCCAGCAAGAGTGTAAACCAAAAGCATGCACTATGGAGAAGCAATTGAGAGTAAGGATCTTAGAAAAAATAGAAGTAAAACTAAATATATGCACTAAGTTTAGTCAGAAGAACGAAGTTTAGGTGAGACTAGACGAAATTGCAGTACCAAAATACAAACAATTTGGACATCAAGGCTTGTTGTTTCAAGAGAACGGAATAGTAAATGAAGATGTTACTCATAAAAATAAAACTGGATGGTTGAAATGGAAATATGTTACCAAAGTCTTATGCTGTAAAAGGATGGCTGCCAAAAGTGAACAACTACAAGACCAACAATGTTATTTGATAGTGAATGTTAGGCTGCATAAATCCAACATATCTGTAGGATAAATGTTGCAAAGGTGCGAATTCTTCAAATGAATGTGCGGTCATACAAGATTCGATGAGATTAAAAATGGTCACACTCACCAAAAAGTGCAAATAGCATGCAGTGAAGATAAAAGGAGAGTGGGTCACTCGAGATGATGTCATGCGTCAACCTATATATGCACCAGTACATAGGTGTGCAACTATGATGAGTGAGGATGCTAAAACGGATGATGGGGTAGAGTTACAATCACATGGAAGGAAGTTGTTATTGCTATTATTATTATACATATTTAATCTATTTTTAAATTTTTGTGTTTGTTTGGTATGATGATGACATGAGTTGAGCTTAAATAGAAATATGAGGATTCATATAGCTGACCCCAAGTTATTTGGGATTGAGGTGTAGTCATCGTTGCAGTGCAGCAAAGACAGCATTTCTGCCAGTCCGTGTCCTTCAAAATTTTATTTGAGAAGTCTTATCAAAATATTTACTTGGAAAACTACACTTAGTGGTTGTATAATTTCCTCATCAGCTTGGGTTCTGCATGTATAAAAACAAACCACATTGAGTTTCTGCTTCAGGATTCCAAGGATGAAAGGAATACAATAGTAGCATTCAAGAAAGAAATTTAAGATAGCATAGGGGCATACAAATACAGAAGCAAGTGCCAAGAAAATAAATGTGCTGAAGAAATGAGTACATACTGCAGATAAGTTTTGTCTCTGGTACATACCTTTTTAAAAGGCAATAACAAATGTAAACCTCTTCAATATCAGTTGAAACTTTTAATTTTAGATACTGCTTGATAAGCTCGCACAAGAAACTAACGGCCTCAGTCCAACCTTCAGTGCCGACATCAGGGAGAATATAAATCTGAGACATAGTTCTCTGCAATACAAAAGATAACTCTTTCTTTGCCCCTGCTCTTTGATACATCTCTGCCAAAACGCACAAAATATGACAATTGCTGGCTTTGAATATGTCAATCCATTCAGGTGGATTTCCATCCCACAAATCAATGCTTGAAATAGAAGGACTACAGTTCTCATTATTAGCACAGACCAAGGAAGCATCTAGTGAAGATTCATTGTTCCTGTGTGCAGGAAGAAGTTCAAGTATATCTGTCCTCAACTCCTCAGGCAATTCTTGAAAAACCAATGTGTCTACTTGACTTAGAGAAGACGGCATTAGACTGATGCCTCCTGAGACAGGAGCACTAATAACCACATCCTTATTTGGCACACTAGCATCAGACAGTGTCTCAGTTTTCACATCAGCAAAAAGCTTATTAGGATAGGAGACCACTTGGATTTCCTCTTCATTATCCTGATGCTCCAATTATAGCCACCAGAATCAACACATTTAGTTTTAGAAACAAGATAAACATCATCACCAATACTAAACCAGAACAAATACTAAGCGAGCCCAAGAAGAGGAGAAAAACTGAGATACCTTATGAGCAGCAAAAGCTTTATCAGCTGCAGCAGGGGAAACAGAAGATATGTTTTCTTTTTCTGATATGCCTATTTTAAAAGATATGATAAGTGAGGCAAAAGCTCATAACAAAATGATATATATGTATAAGACAATTGGGTTAAACAACTGCCTTCTGTAATTTAAAGGAATGCATCCTCACCTTTGCTTCGCTTTTCAGTAATAAAATGAGCCAATTTTCCATCGTACATGCCATTGATTTCTGAAAAGACCTCAGGAGGAAGAGACTCTATAACTCCTATATCAAGCTCGTTCATAGGAGGTAGAGTTCCACTCTGTCTAAAACCAGCAATACCAGAGGGGGAAGCTGCTGTCATTTCAAGGAAAGGTGTACTTGAATCACCCAGCAACTGAGCCTGGCGTTCATCAACCCTGCTTTTACCATTATCTGCAATATCAGAGAAACAGATCGAATCCGAATCATCCAGCATGTAAACTCAATACAAGTTCAGGCGAAACTTTTTAGTTAAGAACTTGTTGAAAACACAGAATCAATGTTGGAATAAGTTGATATGAAGAAACAAAATAAGGCCATCATACTAACTCTTTAACAGAAGCATTAAAAAAGGAGATTTCATATCCATCAGTGCTGCTGCAATAAAATTCCCATTGAGTTTCTAATGTTGTAGAAGAGAAAGGAAACAATCTAAGATAAAAAATTATGATGTCCTCAAGTAACTTTAGGACACGCAAATTTAAGAATTCATAGACCTTTCATGAGCCAGGACACAGCCAATGCAAGGAACTACAACAGAGTTTCAATACCAGTTTGAGTGTGTTGTAAATACTTCTGTCAAGCAATAGGCATAACTAGTGGCAATAAATATTTGGACAAGTCAATGAAAATAAGTGAAGTCGTCAAACCTGCATCAGCACCATTCTCATGACTGCTGCTTCGGTTTTGATTATTGGTCTTAGCAGAGGCACCAGTGAGCCAAGATTTGATGGAGTAACTCTCTTTCCCTGGATTTATGTCAATGAAATTATTAGAAAAACAGTTCATAAATGACATACTGACATCACCATAACAGGCATAGAGAGATATATGACGCAAAGGAAAGACCTTGCTTAGAACTATCCGCAGTTTCAAGCTTTGAGACCTGCAATCCCATGCCTCGTATGTCCTCCACATCTGCACAGCGATAGTCAAAACAGCATTTATTTAGAAGAAGAAAACAGGGTAGACTGCAAGTCATACTGATATCATTCTGGTCTCTGGGTATGTTTTTGTTGTCGCTGAACAAAGAAATGATTGATTTGGAAGCAAAATCCAAGTTTGTTGCTCAAATTCAAGGGAATTCTAACATCCATAGAGAAAATTTTTGGTCTGCAATGTTCAAAATTCACCAGAAGTTGATTGATTCTGAAACATCTAACAATTAAGCGAAAAATGAAATGCTGCTAATGCAGAAACCAAAGAACATTAAAGTTGCACTTAAAAGCTTCATCAGCATCAGAGTTGCACCAGTATATTTTATAGGCTATACGTAAGGTTTCTGAAGTTTCATGCAAATAGCGTTGTCTAACAAATCTCAAGCCCAACTCAATTAAAAAAAAGAGTAACATTCTTTTGGGAAAGGAAAAAAAAAAAGGCTTCTCCAAGCTGGCTAACTCTTTTCATCATCCAAACAATTAGGACTCCAATAAGAAATAGTTAAAAAACGAATCTCGGGACTTTTTGGTTAATATGACTCTCAAAAGACAAATCTTGTTTCTTGCAATAATTTGGCTAAAATCATGAAAAACAAGTGGTCGAGCTTTTGCATGAGAGGAAACATGCATCTTTGCTCTTCACCATTTCTCCCTCTTTGTTGAGCTAATCAGCACAGAAATACCAGTAGAGAAAAGCTTGTCTATGTCAATACAAAAAAACTATATCAAAGAGCGAAAATACAGTGACACTACCTCAGCCCTAAGAAGGTTGAGGATTTACAATTATTATGCTGACTCTTCCAAAAATCAAACAAGGGACAGAAGTGGAAGAAGGATAAGAAACAAGAAGCACAGGATGCTCAAAGGATTAGTACAGTGTTATCTTAGTAACATCATGTATCAAACGGATTAGTTTACTGAAAGTTGCTTGGATATGGAAAGTCACACAAAAATGCTGATATTCCATCCCAAACTGATACGACCTATTTTGCCTATTTAAGTTTAATTTGACTAATTCATCTAAATCTAGTATTAGAGCTATATGAAAATAATACAGAGTTATATTTTCCCATTTCATATTATGAAAAAATATTTAAGAATTAAAGTAAAAAACTATTAGTTTGACTCCAAAGGAGATCAGATAATCATTTTGCACAGATGTATCAAGATATAAACAAAAGTGGGAAATAAGAAAGATAATCCAGACTAAACCACAAGCACGCCCATAACTTTGAAAGTAAAGGGAATTAGTCTCGATGAACAAAGCTAAACACATTATTTATTAAGTGAAACTGAGATCAACTAAAATTTCTTAAGATAATCCATTTCCATTTTGGCATCCACCCAAGAAATATATCACCTAGTGTTTTTGTCTTAGCTGGAATTTGAACCTGATCACCAGGGTTGGCACCCCGTTCACTGAATCACTAGGCAACACTCATAGGTATGGATTTAAACCCTTATTTTAGAGTGTAACATTCATAGGGAAAGCAATTACCCACGTGTGAAGTCATAAAAAGCTGTGAGACGATTCTCTCAAGCACATCAACACTATCTGTAGCCATTGGCACCTACAAGTGGCAGAATGCAATTAAAGGAAAATAGAAATGTCTTCAGTTAGAAAACACAAAGATTGAGGTTACCACAGAAAATATTATACCGTGACAGAATGGCTCAAGTTATCACAATCACCACAGCCCAAATACTTCACTGGCTCCCCTGCATCACCCTTTCTTTTCTTTATCTGTGTTGACAAATATAGGTGTAAAAGCAGGCAGCATAAGAACCAACTATTCAACTAGTTTATACTAAAAGATCTCTGAAATGAGCTATAATCTCAATAAAAATTAATGGCTTCATAAGGCGGAAAACAGAGAGAGACCTTTAAGGTAAACTTCCTCCCTATCACTCCACATCCCTGCAAACGTAATGAAACCTCCTTGCAAAGGTTGAACAGAAAATGTTGTACCTGGATGAGAAGGTGTTCAGTGTCACAATAAGCATCAGTATAAAGGACCCAAATAACAATGTTATTCAGTGGAGAGCTAACATCTTTCAGATTCTTGAACCTCACACCCCAGTTAACATCTGCACCAATTGATTTGCTTTCCTGCAACGTTGTTGAGAGGTTTATATATTTGGCTTGAACCCATCTGACTGATTATAAACAAAATGACAAACTTCATGATGCAGATTCACAAAGCACGTAACTAGTATCTGCTTCCTTTGGACAGGTACTAGAACAACTTTTTAACACCACTACAGAAATACGATGCAAGTGTAAACGTACTATATTCGAAACGGAACCAAAATTTGCTCTGAAAATATTATAAATATACACACATGCACATACCCAATACCACTTGAGAGACTGCTTATATTGGCACCGGAATCAATGACGCAAATTAGAAGCAAAAAGCAGCAAAGGAGGCAAAATAATCACTCATCAATCATTAATTAAGTCTCCAATATTCAAACCACTAAAGAAACAGTGAAATAAAGGGGTCAGTGGGAGTTCGTGAGTCAGTTATGTGACTATGACAAAAATCCGAAAGAAAGCCTACAGTAAGAAATCTGTGTTGGTCCTAACCTGTATCATGCCAACCAACCGATCATCTATCCCTCTACTATAGTTCCACAGCATACTGCCAGTTTTAGAACCAAAGTCCTTCTGGAGAGTTTCCTGGAGACATAACAAATGAATGGGATATATATACAGTCCAAAATTGAGTATAATGCATGTCATCCCCAAAACAATACATGCCACATATACAAAACATTCTCTGTGCCACCGCGATTGGTGCATCAATAAGTATCATATAAAGGAGAAAAGCATCCCACTCGACCAGCCAAATAACAATAAAGAAGATTGAAAGTGTTCACCGATGAGAAATCGCAACAAGTCTGGAGAAATTCTAAGAAAAGATAACCAATCAACGAACGAACAAGTGCTGTAATGTGTTCGACATACTTCTTTCTCAAAATAAACTACCCCCAATGCCAATAAGGGACTTCTTAAGCACTAATTGATAGTTTTCACAAGACAAGATATTCCCATTTTATCGAATGACCATACATTTGGAAACATTTTAACCATGAGTTTAACGAAACATCACTAGCTGAAACAAACTACAGGGCTGAGCAAGCCAAATAGGTGTAAATGCAGTCTTAAATAAACAATGTATCCTCTATTTCATCAGCTCTAGTTAATGAAGGTTCCAAGGATGCTTGACTTTACATGAGCAGGAATGTGCGCATGAAACAGGGGAACAAGTGGCAAAGAGGACTCCGACTCAATCAGACAGCATGAATAACAAACCTCAATTTTCATTGATAGCTATCCAGTTAAGATTACTTGTTAAACGTGAAACCTTTCTTCAAAAGAAATGGAAAATATAGTTTCATGGAGAGCTTTGGATGGAGAAAGTAAATAGACAAGAAGATTAATCCACCGAATGCCTCAAACCCCAACTGGCCTAGTCATCAAACAATACTTCACCACCACCAGCAACACTACTTCCTCCTCCTTCCATACTGTAGGGAGATCAGATTAACTCAACTAGTATCATCCATGCAAGACTGCAATCCGTGGTTTTCAAGGTTGTCACTCCAGCTTCTAAATGCTAGGCCACCTGATTTGGTAAAAATTCTGCTTACAAACTCTTACAAACATACCCCTTCAATTTGCAGTACCTTCCTGGTACTAGCTTTAAGAAATACCATTATCTTACTATTTACAAAAACAAAAATACTAACAAACATAAAATAAAAGGAACAAGAAGATCTCAGTAGCAAAAGATTCAATGATTCATGTAGTACTCTTATAGTGTTTCTTCAAGCATGAAACGTATATGAGAGAAACCACATAAAAAGAGATTCAAAACACTGCTTGCTGTACACAAACTATAAGTAGATCGAAGAGCAAAACCACGAGGGCAGTAACCAATATATTGCAGAAGGAAACAAATACAAAAACAGCGAGAACCTTGGAAATCATACGCAGCTGCCCACAAGTTGTGATTTGTCTCCTGTTCAACTTCTCTTCCAACACATGACCGATTCCAGGAAGTGCTTTTACTGGAAGTTCATGCAGTTGCTCCTCCACCTAATATAGCCAACAAGATAAATCAGCACAGTACAATCACAATAATTATTTTACTTCTCTAGAATGATCTTCAAGTCTTGGTTTCCTCTTTTGCCACTACACACAGTAGAGACTAGAATATAAGATGATCAAAAAGGGAGTTAATCAACAAAGATCTAAACAAGAGAAATGTGTTTGACATTGAATAGTAACTGTGGACAAAACAAAATGATCAAAATAGCCCTTTTCTGGGACTTATCGTTAATAAAATATTTGCAAATTCTTTTTCTTTTTTATAAGGTAATAAGAAAGTTGTAATTAATTTTTAAAAATAGTAAATACAACTCAAGGATTCATGTTGATTTCCATCTAACTCCAGATTCTTGCAGCGGAAAAGGTTATTATATGTTTGAACATGATGAAGACATAACCAAAGTGAAAAAAATAGAGCCTCATGTGGCAATAGAGAAACATCTCACGTGGCAAGGGCATGGAGAAGCCCTGGCAGAAACTTCGCTTTATGACAGTGGAGCCTATAAAATCTGATTTGACATCCAGGTATGTCCTTTCTAGAAGTATGTGCAAATTCACAATGCATAGAGGACTATCAGGTTAACTACAAATAATTAAAGGGAAAGGCAGTGACATGTAACCAATAAAAATATAGCTTGCAAAATATAGTTTGTAATCCAGTAGAAGAAGCACATATTTAGATGATAGAGATCAGGACATAAGTTCTCCCCCCTTCATATATCAAAAAGACAGCTACAAACAAGCTACCTTCTCAGCAGGGATGTAACATTGCCCATCTGGTTTTGCAATCCTAGTAGCAAGACGTGCCATAAGCATATTCCCAGCAATACCAGCACTGGCAGCACAGCCTGTTGCATCAAGAATCTCCTCTCTGATCACTGAGACAAAAGCTTGAATGTCCTCTACTCCAGAATCAGTGGCATCTAAAAATGCTTCGTCACAACTTACGGCCTGCATTCAGTAGCAATTATCAATCAAGAGATAAGAACATCATGAAGTTGTTCAACACGTAATTTTGAGGCCATACCTGCACTTTGTTGCAGTACTTGTGCAATACGTCATAGAACCGATCAGCAACCTGCAAATGAAACCAGATTTTATACGACTCGATATCCAAATACGAAAGAACCCAATTACATGGGGAAAAAGAAAAAGATGAAGAAATTGAAATATCATGACGACCTCCTCATAAGCCTCGAAGTCATAAGAAAGAATGACTAGGTGAGGGCAACGTAACTTGGCATCTCTGACAAACATTCCAGCCCTGACTCCTATGAGAAAAAAGCTTGAATCATGATCAAATTTCAAACACGGGGTGATATTTAAGAAAAAGTTGAATTACTGACTGAAAGCCTGACCATAACTCCTAGCAGGATAATTCGCTGACGATATTTCTGCCGTTCCGCGTGGATTATCTGAATGGCAAATGGCAACAGGTTTATCCTTCAACTCGGGGCGATTTCTAATGACCACAGACACAAAAAAGCAATCCTGAACAAGTAAAGTTGAACTGATTGTTTTAGTAGAGAGAATTACTACAGAGACTAATATATTATATACATGACATTTCTTTAGATGAAGGAGGGTGAGAAGGAAGAGGAGCCAGAACATAGATGCAGTCATGACAACATAAAAAGGACAAGTCAAATTTTCAGACCATTGAAGCAGGAATTACCATATCTACATGAATAATGATTGTCTTATTTGCGGCTGCTGAAGGACTAGGGCCTGAACTTGTGCATCTAAACCCACCAGGGAAGTTAGGGAAGCGTTTTCGATACCGGTTTCTCCAGGTGCCAATGAAATGCAACCTAGAATGCTGAAGACAAAAGCACACAAGGAATATGTTAACCACTTTGGCACTAGGTGCTTTTAATATTTGATATGCAATTACTTATCAATGTGCACATACATTTATGTACATATTAGTTATACAATGCAATAGCTGCAAATAAACAAATTCAAAATAACAGAGCCACAAGCAAAAGCAAGTAATCTCATCGCATCAGAAGGCACCAGAAAAACTAGATGCCAAGAATTGAACAGAAATAATATAAGCAACACAATATCTAGGTATGAGTTGGCTATTTGATTCTTGCTATTCGGTTTCTTCTCAATTGAAAAAAAAAATTGAGATTAGATATTCCACGATCTCGAAAGGTCCATCATTGTGTCATCCGAGATCCAGCAACAGCATAAGCAAAAGGATAAAGTAAATTGACAATGGTTAGTCGTTTAAGGAAATTTTAACCCCCCCAAAAGAAGGTTGCTATGAGCATGTGGATCTCCTTTTGGCAATTATTGGAAAAACAAATACCAATGTCATGTCACCATGTTTTTCTTTATGAGTTCATCCTTGTCTATCCTTTGAGCAAAGGCTTTTTGCACATGAAAGGCCCCTCTTTGGTGCCCTATTATGATAAAAATAATATATCTTGGCATTTCACCTATCAAAGGTGTTGGATATGCATAACACCCCACAAGCTATCAATATATTGTGTGTGTGTGTATACTATATCCCACGTTGTCTGTATAAAGGGCATTCCAGGCAGATCATCTTAAGATAGTCGACACATTGCCTCAAAGTCCAGATTGGATTTTTAGTCTAACAAATCTATCAAAATCAACTCCTTAAGCCCGTTTTCACACTTAAAAGTCCGCAACAAAATTTACATGACGATAATTAACTTAACAATGATAACAATATTAACTAACTTTCTAATAGAGATTGTTCATTACAATCATTTTCTTCTTCTTTGTTTTTAACCCTTTTTTTTTTTTGGGGGGGGGGGGGGGGGGGGGGAAAAAAAAAATAAAAAAAAAGCACCGCCTCTCCTATAATATTTTTCAACAAAAGTACGAC
>JAOTQR010000001.1:34506536-34527914 GCA_025774065.1 Solanum ossicruentum | reverse complement strand
AATATAGTCGGTTTTTTTTCGTCAATACCAAACCAAACCACTAAGCGGTTTTTTTTTGCGGATTGGTTCGGTTTGTCTGTTTGGTGCGGTTTACGATTTGGTTCTGTACACCCCTAATTAAAATCACATAGACATAGGTTCAGAACAGTGACTTTTGCACGTGGAACAAGATTTCCGTAGAGGACGAGGCAAATCGAAGACCATGTTTGACGACAAGTGCGAAAAAAACGTAAGAAATACGCAGATTGCTGCCATAGCACATAGTTTATCAATTCAATTTAATTTATTAGTTATCAATTTATAAATATATTAAATTATAGTAGAATCACTAAAGTATCAATTTATTAATTATTGATCGCTATCAGTTTAGTTATCGATTTAACCATTCAAATTTTACACAAAAAATATCATTGAAAATAACTCAGAAACAAGGTCATCAAATGAATCATACACAAAAAAATCATTGAAAATAATTCAAAAATAAGGTAACAAACTAAATGAATCATATACATAAGTTGACATATTTGATCTTGCTCAAAAGCAAATACTTGCATCTTGTACAATAGTCAAGAGCTTGAGACAGTAAAATATGAAAATATAAAATTAAAGCCTAATTTTATATACCAAATATTATAAACAAAATTTACTATCAAACTATCGGTTAGCCCATTAAGAAAAATAATCTTAAACCTTTAAGAAACGATGATGGAATATACAAAAAATTAAAATTATTTTCAAAACTGTTAAATCAATAAAATCAATTATTTCTTTCAATTATTGATTTCGATTCAATTTTGAACCGCCTAGCGCATAGGACTCTGTACCAATTGCACGAGGAAACTAAAGCCAGACATTTTAACTTCTTTGTACATGCAAAATTGGTCAATCTCTAAGTTCGATTAAGCTTCTACCGTATCTGCTGGTCCAAAACCCAAGCATTTGACCTAGTGTTTAGTGCATGTAAATTACAGTAGCGACATTATAGTAGTAATAAGTATATGGAAAATTGGTTCCATACTCATGCTCTAAAGGCTTCAATAGATTCGAATGCAACAAAAGACAGCTAATTAAGAATCCAGAAATATATCATTACTCTTTTTCGATCTTACTTACTACTCATTCCTGTTGTAGTTATTTGATCTTTGTTAACACATTACTTCATTATGCGATCAAGAAGTCCTAGTTGAAAACAGGTGCGACTAAATATGTTTAGCTTAAAGCTCGATTGATATATAAAATCTTCACCCATTCTCACCACATGCCGCGCCTCCATATTGCCTTCAGTGGTCCATGTAAGCAACGCGGCAGCGCAGGAACTAACTAATACATATACGGACACGAACTTCACTTTTACAAATCACCCAAAACCTCTTCATCCGACTTGTAGAAATAACGGCTCAACAGACACTACACATGCATGCATACATTGAAAAGAAAGAAGAAACATGGTGATGGAGATATAAAATCACACTTTTCTAATCAGGGAACTGGGAAGTAGGCTACAAGTGCTTCTCCGTTTCCCATGTCATTCACAACTCACCTATATTTCTTCATTTTTGGAACATAACATCATTAATAGAAACAAATTGCATCAAAGTGACCCGTTCTTACTGGCTTGGGAGGGTGGGGGGTGGGGGTGGGGGGTTAATCAAGGTTCGTAGGATTGACAAGAACACAGATTTAGCCTAATAAACCAATGAATTTTTGCATCTTGACAAATGAACTTCCGCTGTAAACACTATGCACTATTTTGATCAGCACAATTAACAAGTGATTTATGACGAACTAGCAAATAAAGTTTGTTCCTTCCTCAGTTCTACTATCATCCCCAACAAATCTCAATTAAGGGAAACTGACACTGAAGTCTGCAGGAACAGGACCATCACAATTTACCCTCTTGTTTGTTTTTTCAAAAGGCATCTATCTATTAAGACGTGAGAAAAGAAAGAAATGAGGACATTTCCTGTAAAAGCACATTGGCCTGAAATGGAATGTGCCTAATATAGTAAACATTCAACTTTCACTATCTGGTGAACCTGAAGAAAATTAGGAAGCTTTGTTTGATATATCATACAGGAGAAACTACAACCTCTGAAGTTAATACTACCGGCTACTGAATAGCTCTACAAAAAGTAGAATATAATGTGATTGATCTGTCACTTTCCATCTCTATAGTGCTAAACACAATCAGATCTAGGTATGATAGATATGTTGAAAATCAGCTGTTTGAAGCTATATTACCAAAGATTTTCCAATACAACTAGAATTCACACACTTAAGTCCCAACTAGAGCAATTTGCTATTTCATTGTCTAACAGATAAACTATCTCAATACTAAAGGAAGCTTCAAATTTGTTGTTAGATACAAAATACAACCCACAAAGGACTGAAGAGAAACCTGGGCGTAGCAAAGAACATTTCTGCAATTATTTCTATAGTATATCCACACTTCATGCAACCAAAAATGTTTATTAAATTGGAACTAGATGGTAATTTATGATCCCATACACATTCTCCCCTGAGAAGATTCATGCGCAAACCATGTGTGAGAACCATCTCAAAACACAATGCATTCAGTAGTGCTCTAAAAATACTTGTAGATGCAATAATGTAAGGTGATTGATTATGTTGGCTTCAGATTTTAATTGTTCAACCTGTTACAGCCTTCAGGATTAAAACTGACCATATAACTGAAGTCTTTCCACCATGGATCAATCATCATATTAGTACAATAGTTTAGTTCAACACCATAAAAGCAATATGCTGAGATACTGTAGTAAGTGACACCTCATAAAAACTGGATATCATACACTGTGATATGATGCATAGTTTGTAATCACAAGTGACAATAAATAAGGTGTCTAACTATCATAACAACCAGAGGATCATAGCGATGCACCTCCACTATTAAGTAAGACGAATGGCTTCAAAGAGTTTGGAAATCACTACATGTGTTGGATTTCTAAAGCCCCATATATGGGCAAAAGAAGAAATGAGTCTTCAAGCATATGTCCACCCATTTTCTATCAAACTACTTGTCCATCACATGTGAGAATTTGACTTGACCTCATATATATCATAAATGGATCTTGGACTTTAGCGCCTTGTAAAAAAAAAAAAAGACAGCTTACCCAAAATTACTAGTTATTTTTCATTAATCCTATTTTGAACTGTTATTAGCAGAACTTAACTATTCTCAATAGTTACAGCCTTTTTGTGTCGTACAACCTTCTTATGCGAAAAGTTTACGCCTTTATATTGGAATATTCATTCAAGCAACCTCCATAAGTTACATCTGATAATAGACTTAATTGTATCCTAATAACAGAAACACAGGATTATGAAGTATCAGAAACTGTCTATTGCAGAATATTCCAATTTAAAGTTACACAAGGAAGAAAGAAAGAGCAACAAACGAACAAAGAAATAGTAACAAACAGTTGGTAGACAAGACGAACCATCAGGCAGAGCATATATTTTTCAAGCGATCCGCTGCAGATTGGTCCACTGAATACTGAAAAACAAGAAGAAATTGCAAGGGTTTCTATCAATTACTCGATCCAATTCAAAATAAAAGTAGAAAAAAGCTAGTCCCTCTACTTTTAGTGTTACAAAATAGATACCTTTTTAAGGACCCAGAGAGAATGGCTGTAAGTTCGTTGAAGGAGTTCTTGGAGAGCATTTGGATCATTTGAGTCGATTTCTCTGTAGTTGACGAAGTTTTCTCGGGCGTATTTTGCGTAGTAAGGCCTTGAGTCCTTGGGAAGTTTCCTCACCAGCCTCAGCACTTCCCTGTAAGCACCTATAGCTTTCTGCATTTCTTGAAAAATCATTTATCCCTATTCGCAATTCACAAATCTAATTCTATGAAAATCCCCTGTTCAGCGATCTATCTAATGCGCAGTCATATGCTTTACCGGACTCCCCTGACGCCTATGGATCGGGTCAGATTTAGTGCCGGGTCAGTTAGCCTGTTGACAAAGAAGAGAAATAAAATGAAAAAGTGTGGATGGAATAAAGAGAAAAAAAACTTCTTTTCTGCAATTAATTGTAATTTATTTTTTTTGTCTCGGTAAGAAAAAATAAATTACAAGTGATCGCAAAAAATAAATTTTTTCCTCTTTGTTCCATTCACACACATTTCTTTTTATTTTTCATATTGTTTTGTGGCTACATTATAATTTTTTTGGGCATGTGTGATAAATTTTATAAAAAAATAAGTGAAAATTAAATTTGATCATCAAAATAATGAGTTTAATAAATATTTTTTAATAAATAATAAATTAAAAGGTAGATTTAAAATATTTTTTTCATTATATGAACCACTTTATTAATAGTAATGACCTATGTGAGACAATTTTCTAATGATAAAAATATATATAAGCCTTTTCTATAATAAAGAATATATCAACTTTAAATCCTAAAGTTAAAGAGATATCTCAGTCCTTTCTTCCCTAAAAATAAAACAACTTGCCTGTTCTTCCTCCCTCCCCACCTTTGCCGTGACGAGATTTGGATAAAAATGGTAAACATTTAATAAAAGATAGATAAAATAAAAATAACATAAGTCTCGTTAATTTGGTGAAACTTATGAATATTTTAACAAGAATATGTAGAGTAAAATTGTATCAAAGTTATATCCCGTTAACATATCTTGTGAACATTAACAAAACATGTAAAATGAATGTTATATTAAAATTATATCCCAACGGTATAGCTTGCAAGAACAAGATAAAATTTGTCAATCTGACTGAACTCGTAAATAATCTAACAAAATTGATAAATAGAATGATATCTGTACCACAATTATTCCCTCACTAGACATAAATTATGGAAGTGTCATTTTTTAGTTCTTGTGAATATTGTTGAGATAAAAAGTCCCTTGGTGGTTAATGAAATGGAGAGGCTTAGACAATCTTCCTCCCTTTGAACTAGTTTTTGGGTGTGAGTTAGACCTAAAACCTAATTCATCATGGTATCAGAGTAGGGTCCGTCTCACCCAATGTTGGGCCCCCGAAAATAAATGCTCACGCACCAGATGTTAAACACTGTGCATGAGGTGGGGTGTTGAAACAAAAAGTTCCACATTGGTGGTTAATGAGATGAGGCTTAGACAATCCTCCTCACTTTGAACTAGCTTTTGGGATGTGAATTAGGCCTAAAACTTAATTCAACAAATATGTAGTTGTAACTCAAATTTAATACTTTCTACTTTCATATTTACTTGTCCCTTATTGATTTGATACCAAGAGTAAAAGTGTTAAATGATGAAAATAATTTTATCAAATCACCTTTTGAATATAATAAATATAATATTTTAAAAAATATTATAGAAAAATAACTATAATTAATGATACTTGTAGGATTTGGCTCCCTCCATTTCGTTTTAATTTTTGTGTTCTTATTAAAACGGAAAACACATGTTCTATTCTAAATGGAGTATAACAATTTAGTCTATTAGCCATTAACCATATTTAGGAAATAGATCTTTTTGTATATAATTTTTCAAAAACTGTAATATTTCCTCTCGAGCTAATCAAATTGCAAGGTCCATCAAGGTCCATGCTTGTGGTGGGGAAGCCTACTACGCTAAATAGGAAGAAGCTAAAAGGAGTCAAATTTTTTCAGATTATGAAAAAATATGTAGAACAAAGATGAACAAGTATTGCAAATGTACGAAAGTACTAATCAGGTTATTAAATATTTGGAAAAAAAATGGTGAGAATATATTAAAGAATTAAACTAAGTAGCTAAAATTGTGGAATATCAAATCTTTTGGGTGCAAATATATACAATATTTATTATTCTAACTATATATTAATTAAATTTGAACCATTAATTTTAAAATGAGACATGCATATAGCCAAGTATCTCATATCCAAGTGTAGAAATTTGAAAAAACAAAAAAAAAGCCGAATTAAATAAATCCTTCATTCTTCAAAATACGTGGCGTGGAGTTTTCCTCTGAATTCTGTGGGCGCTCAATAATTTGTGCATCAAATTTTTTGAAAAGGTTACGTAGATATACTATAGTATGAAAATATTTACTATTTATAATAATAATTTTTTTATTAAACGCTTATAATATATTTATAATATAATTTTAATATACACTACAGAGAACTATTTATGAAACATATATAAAATAAGTCTTATTGATGGATCATACATTTATTATACACTTTCATATACACTGTCTCAAATTCTTATCAAACAATCATATTATACTTTTAAATACTTATAATACATTATCATAACATTGATATATATTCTACAAAATGATTATAAATAAAAAGTGTCACTAAAATCGGTAATCTTTCCTCATTTTTTAATTCATCAAAATTAATTAGTACCTTATACATTGAAAGTTATATGCATTAAAGGGCTTGTTTTTTACCAACTTAATTATCTTTTTCTTAATTTTGTAACACTTTAATTAATTCTAAATTCCACAAGTCTTATTTAAAACTTAAGAATTAACGACATTCTATTACATTATTATTAATATCTTTAATTTAAAATTGATTAGAAAATTATATTCAAACGTCTTCTTATTATTTTCTTAGTCAAATTAAAATTATATATGCGCGCAATAGTGATAACTCCATTTAAAAGAAATCACATGTATTTTCGTGGACTACAAGTTTATAATAACATATATGCATGGAGAACATACGACTTTAGTCTACCGCCAAGTAATTGATATAGGTAGTAAAAATTAAATAACAACGTCTAATTCACGAGAGTCCATCAACAGGGTCCTTACGTGTTTAGAAATTGAGCGTGGAATATCGTATACCGTAGAAGTCCAGCTGCACGTATATTCATGACTTCTCAACAAATCATTATCTTCTCATGCATGATTAAAAACTTCAATTCTGTTAATATTAATGAATATATCAAATTTGTGTTGCCCTGGTTGAAACCCACGCTTCCGTTTTGTCATTGAAACATGAAAGGTTGCTAACTCTCCACACACTTTTTCTAACTCTATTAGAAATTTGGCTAATATGCATGCAAGACGCCAACGTCCCTCCTATTTACACCACATAAGTCTCTATCCCAATTAACTGTAGTACCCATAAGAAAAAACAAAATTAAGATTTGGATGTTTTCATTCAATAATAACATTGCCATTCTGTCCAAGCTGGAAATTACTCCATAATTTCTTATTTATCCTGTTTTTTATTTTAGCTTATTTAAAATATTTTTTTCTTTTTGACAACTATTTAATTCTAATTTTTCACCAGACATGTTTAACACTATAAGATTAATTAAAAAATATTTTTTGCTCTATATTTGATTAGACACCATAATATTTAAACATTCTTCTAATTTTCTTAAACTCTACATATATTTAGTCCAAACAAAAAAAATTAATAGGATACACTAAAACTCTCATTATATGCAGAATTCGAGAAAAAATCAGACCACAAGGATCTATTATACGTAATTTTACCTCGTATTTCTGAAAAAAGTTGTTTAGAAGGTTGGCATTTAGTCCAAACAAGGGAGTAATAAATAGAAACTGAGTGAGTATTTGTCAACCTGGAAAAAATTAGTGAAAAGAATCTTTTGAACATATATGGAGCATTTAATGCAGTTGAACCTAAACCTCACATATACAAATCCTTCCTGTTATAACCACTTAATCTATCGGACCAAATTACCTCCATGTTGGCCACCCTATATTCACTCGTTTACTTTATAAATTCTCTCAATTAGCTTCCTCATTTTATAATAAAATCACCTAGCTAGCTCCCACACTTCATAACAGACGACAAAATAAAACACAAATTATGGATGTTTGGTCTTGGATATGTGAACTTCCTGACTCAGAAAAATGGAGTACTGGAAATGAAGATTCCATTCTCATTTATGATCTTGCTACTTCCATAACCAATTCCAATCAGTCAATTCAATTCAGAGCTGAGAAAAAATCAGACCCTAATGACACAGAGACAAATTCTTCATTGGTTTTCTCTGTATGTTTGTTGGGGTTTCATGACACTTCTCAAGAAGAAGTGACTATCTGGGTTTCTGACACGTGTTCTCTTTCCTCGGACAAACCATTCTTGCCACTCGTTCTACAGCTCCTTCAAGAAAACATCTCGCGTGCGCCCACTGCGCATGATAGCCTATGCCCACGTTCACAGCTCCAGAAGCTCCAACCCGACCCGGTTTCATGGATCCTCGACTCCCACTCACCAGAATCATTCTCAAACTTCTTCAGTGTCATCTTCCTCTCGCGACTTTTCTGGATGTTTGCCTTCGACGCGCCTCCGGCTGTGGGGTCTTTGTACTTCCACTCCATGCTAGCTCCGAACCTTGAAGCCTTCTCATGCAAGCACGCGCCCGTTCTGCGAACCTTCTTTATTTCAGTAGGAACTGACGTGGAACTCTGTTTCATGCGCACGTTCGGGTACATGTTAGCAAAATGGATGATTTTAAGGGAAGTTGGCGGCGTAGGATTAAAGTCGTTAACGCCGTTAGCATCTCATTACCTTGGTTTCTCGTACGCCACGGAGGCTCACGGGTTATGGATCTTAAAAGGATACTCGCCTGTAAAGGCAATGAAACACACGCGCATGAATGTTGACAAATCTCAATTTCCTATAATTGGGTCGAAAGAGATTGCACTGAAATATACACTGGCCCATCAACAGCTTGAGGCTGTGATACAGTTCGAATATACAGTTGGATTCTATGATGGGTTTATCCAAGTTAGGGCCCGTCTGGATAACATACGTCTTGGTGTGGCAAGATTGGGCTTTAACAAAAATGAGGATGAAGAAGAATCGTATTTGCAAGAGAAGCATTTTCCATCTAGGATTCGAGTTTGGGTTGGGCCAGAAATAGGTGCGAATTATGTTGGCGGGTTAAGTTTGGGCCGGTCCACTAACAACGTGGAGCGCGAATTCGAGATGCAAAGAATTTTGAAGGGCAATTTCGTTAACTCAAAACAATCAGAAGTGAAGACAAGGGCGAAGATGGCAACAAAATCAAGGATGAAAAATTGGAGGTGGGACCAAGAAGCGGAAGGGAATGTAGCCGTATACGAAGCAATACTATATGACCACGTGTCTGGCTGTGAAATTGCCACGTGGAAGCCGGTTAATGGTGATGATAAGAATAATCAACTAATGAACAATTTTCGAGGAAGATATTTTGGAGGGAATAGGGCATTTAGTAAGAAAGGTGGTTTGGTATTTGCAGGGGAGGAATGTGGTGAAGAAGTAATATGGAGATTGAGCAAAGAAATGGAAGGAAGTGTGTTGAAATGGAGAGTAGGGGGTCAAGTATGGTTAAGTTATTGGCCAAATAATGTCAAAAGTTCATATTATGAGACAAGGCTTGTGGAGTGGTGTGATGAGGTAGATTTGCCTTTGATTCCTGGGAAAATATTTTAGGAATAATGCTAATTATGTATAATACTAATATATTTGTGTAAGCTTGTGTATATTATGTATGTTTATGGGAAATAAAGGTTTCATATTTGATGAAGTGTGTGCGATCTCTATTTTATTTTATATTTTCTTGTATATGTTTATGGGAAATAAAGCTTGTTGGATTAGTAGTCATAGTGTGAACATCAATTCAAGAGTATTAAATGTGTTATCTATTTTGAGCAAGCACACTAATCATAGACGTCCACAAAAACTTTATAATATTCTTCTAAAATTTATTTTGTATATAAAATATATGTATATGTGTATATATATACATATAAGATATATATATATATATAATATTCACATTTATTAATTATCAGTTTCATTAATGATTAATCGACTATTTATGTCCATTTCTCTTAAAAAAATTCCCTTAAATCTCGTTGTAAGAAGTTGCCATCAAATACGAAGTTAACCTTTTCTTGCATATGACTATACTATATTGTCTTTTCTTCTCATAGGCGTTATATTTACAGCTTCAAGCATTTTCCATTAATTATCATGGTGAAGTCACAAAAGGTGTGAAAATATTTATCAAGTAATAGAAGTGATTCAGTGATAATAGTGTAGTGAAACACTAATGCGAGTAAGTTTTATTCTACAAAATGACTATTTTTATTTCTTTATAGAGTTTATGTTTTATATCTAACAAGTATCGTCAAAATTTTAGGGTTATTTGATATGCAGGTGAGATAAGTAAGAATGTCTATAGAATTATTTTTTTCATTTGAAATAATAATTTCACTATTTTAATTAAAAAAAGGTTAAATAATTTCATGATTATTAATACTTTAAATTAAACATAGAACAAGATAATACTAAATTTCGTCCTACGATTCTCATCTTTATTCCACATGCCAAATAGACTTAAGTTTGGGAGAAAAATATTGACCATATGAAGAATTGGGGACTTATTATGCAACTAACCACACTCCCTGGATTCACTTGGGCGAGTGCACGTTCATTTTCCTGGTCAAGCGCAGCACCGTACTATAACCCTAAACCCTAATCTAAACCCACACAGACCAATTCTGCAGTGTTTGGAGGAAATCAACAGAATTCAGCAGCTATGGCTTGGCGTGGTTCCGTTTCGAGATCACTCATTTCCACCGTTAGGGCTTCCGCTTCCCGTTCATCTCCGACAATCAACCGTGTCCGCACTCCTCCGATCTCCGCCCCTCGTTCCAACACGCGCCGCTTCTCATTCTCCAGCCCCAGGTTCTCCATCTAAAACTTTTTTTTTTCAGACGTATTGAGTATTGGAAGTAAATGCATATAAATAGGGATGACTAAATATATAGAATTTACGTAGTGGACTCCAACTAGTTTGGGTTGAGTCTTATTTATTGATGCTATTGAGTGATGAAATGATAGTAGAATTAGATAGGTGAAATATAGCAGAATGAATGTGAAGATTCGTGCTGATCCACTGCAGCTAGTTTGTGATCGAGGCATGTTCATTACTGTTACTGAATGATGAAATTAAACTAGAATTAGATGGGCAAAAGATAGCTGAATGGATGTGGAGGATTCATACTGATAACTACTGCTATTTTGTGGTTGAGGCGCATCAATTATTGTTATTGAATTATGAAATTGAACTAGAATTAGATGGTTGAAATATAACAGAATGAATGTGGAAGATTCATACTGACGATGCAGTTGGTTTGCAATTGAGGTGTATCAGTTATTGTTATTGAATGATGAAACAAAACTAGAATTAGATGGGTGAATTACAGCAGAATGGTCGTGGAGGCTTCGCTGCTGCTAGAATGTGAGGTGTTGTTTTTGTTGTTAAGAATTCGATCGATATTTGTTACTTTTCCTTCTCAGAAAAGAAATTCGATCAATATTGTAATTAAGATTTGTTTCGTCGCCCTTCTCTCAAGAATTGACAAAAAGAAATATTTTATCACAAGTTTTTTTTTATCTGGTGTTTTATCACAATCTTTTTGTATCTGGTTAGGACATTGGGAGCTCTGGGGTGTACTCAGTCATTGTTGCCACTGCACAATATGGTGGCTGGAACTCGATTGACTTCTCACTTGACAGTTAACGTGCGGGCTTGCTGCGAGCTGTATCATGGTACCTTCCGACGTTCTTGTCAGGATCGCTAGTAGTTTCTTTGTGAGTCTTGTTCCGTTTTTAGGATAGAAGAAATAAAATGACTTTGTTTGGAAAGCAGTTTTTGACTTTGTTTACATGATTGGGTCTTTTCTGTCTGGAATTGCTCTTTTCAGCATGCTATTTGCGCATAGTGAGAATGTTGTTTGCTTTTTCGTTGGTGAACTTGAGGGGTGTTCTAGTTAAATATTGTTTTTGTTTGTTGATATTGGTTGATAAGAAGGAATTGGGGATTTATAGGGAGGAATGGAAAAGATGGGTGATGTCAGCAGCACTTCCAAACCTTCAGTTGGACATTTTGCAGCATTGTAGGTTTCTTATATTCCACCTTCTTTTTTTAATGGTTTTTGATTGATAATATAATAGCATCTTAAGTTAGCAATTCTGCTTTGTTGATGAAAATAAATTTGCATTGAGTGTTAGAAATGATAGGTCCTCAGAGTTTGAGTGCCCTTGTATAAAATAGATAGTCATTTGATCTATGGGAGCTATTCAGATGTCTATTTGCCTTGCAGTTCTATTTGTTTACTCTTCTTTCTTATGCTAAACCTTCTCATATCTGGTGTTGGTAAATTTAACCTGTATGATCAAAGCTGTTTCATCAATTTAAGCCTAGTGAAATCATTGGTGTTTAAGGAACTAATAGTTTCTTGCCAATATTTGTCTTTTTTCTCTTTTCTAGTATCAGTACTCCGGTGTGAATTGAAAGTTATTTCCAAATATTCCTATTCATTTTGTAGTAACAGAATAACAAAAATTACCTCATGGTTCAAGACAGTTTCTTTTGTTACTGTAGTCTGTAGATCTGTAAGTAGTCCAGTTAAAGTGTATGTTTCTATAGTATAGTTCAAGAGGTGATCTGTGAATGTAGGACTTCATTTCAAATGTTTTCTATGGACCAGTGACATAGCATAGCAGAGTTATCAATAATTAACCTAATTGGTAATCAAATGGCTCAAACAATCAGGCAGACATCATGGAAGTACTCTAACGGGAATAAAGGTTAAAAAACAACACCACTCAGATATGTTGGGAAGGACAAAAAATTCACTGCTGGGGGTGACCAACTCTCTTATAGATTGACCAGTCGGAAGTTGATCTCTATCATGTAATGGATTTCCAGTCTTTGAGAAATTCCTTTAGCACCCACACGAGGGTGGTTGGAGTCAAATTCAATCAGATAAGATACAACCTAGGAGGATTGGGTGCAACTATATGGTCTAGCCATTTATTTGGTATAGACAAGCAAGTAAAATCAGCCATATTTTAAGCCAATGAAAATGTAACTTAACATTTAGGCGAGGGAGCTGCCCCAATGTAGGTTGGCAGGCTGTGAGAGATGGTTCACAAAAGGCGCAGTGGTGGTTTGAAAGAAGCAGATGGACTACACTGTTGTATTTTACTAACAATCTCTAATAGAGACCTTGTATGAGCTTCAAAGCACCAAATAATAATATTTGGAAATTCAAGATTTTTCTCCCTTATTCCTACCAAGCACCTATATACAACAGGTGGCACCAATGTACAACGAATGGAGAAAAGTCTCTCATTTTCATCTGACCTGTTGTGGTGAAAAGTGTGTAGATAGACGTGAAGATGGATCTTTGTTGGCCCACCTAATCCCATGCTGTGGAATTATCTTATTTGGGATTAAGAGGGATGGTAAGGTCAGTTAAAAGATATAACATATTTAATGAGTCAGCATCCTAGTTCTCATCGAGTATAATGCAAAGACACACACATTACTTCAATGAACCTGAATAGAGTCAAAGAACCAGGAATTCTATATTTTGTACAAAACCTAAACAAGCAGACTTCCATGTAATTTAGAAACATCATTATGTATTGAGCCTCCAGTCTCCTCAATTTGTGGACTGCGACCATAAAGCAGATTTTCTTGAGCACCTTTCTCTAAATACCTTTCTCCTTCTGTTCATTCGCCTGGTAGAAGTTCAGTTTGGACTAGTGCTAGAAGCACTCAAATCCACTTGAAGTGCTGTAATGTACTTCTGATCTAGTTTTACAAATGCACCATTACCTTGATTTATAGCTTTGAGTGCTACATGGTATGTGTCATTGAACAAGATTTCTATATCAAAGAGTATCAGCACGCTTCCATGTGTTTTTTTATGGTGGTCCTAAATTGCATGAGTTGCTTTTGAAACCTGGCCGTCTCGCACTATTAAAATTGCTTTAGTAGTTCCATAGACTTGCGTTGACTCACAGATACCATATGATTTGTCTAGCAGGTACTTGAACACAATTACTGGAGCAGCACAAAGTTGCTTGAAGTTCATGGTAGTCTTGAGGGGTAAATGCATCTCTGACAATCTGTTCCGGATGCATAAAATAATAGCTGTAATCTTTGATTTTCACATTATAAAGATAAACTCCAAAATCTGTTTTTGACGGACAGTGTCATAGAGATCAAATTTATTTTCAGTTTAGTGATTATTCGTGTTTGACTTATCTGATGTAAGCAGTTTGAAATCCTCTTCTGCCTCTCTTTTGCAATCTTGTACGGTTATGCTGGCTATTGTGCACATACTTTAGGAGCAATCATGCGCCTTTCTGTGTGCCATCTTTTATTGTTAGTGCAACAATACACCAGACTACTGGAGGGATGATGAGCAGATGCGCATAATTACTTGTTTATTTTTTTGAAAAAAAGAATTTCTATGGAACCTTTACTGCTACGTTCTGGTACTGATACGAAATATTGGCCAGTGGGAGCAATTTTTAATTTTTGTAATGAAAGAATAGCTTGTAAAATGGAAGAGTTAAGTCTAGTAAGTCTGGATCCTTTTAAAATTTGGATATGGTTTGATTACGAACTGTTTTAAACTTGGGTAAGTTTATAAGTGAAAAATGTTAAAACAATTTTAGGTGTATAAAGCAGTATTATATCTTACTAGTTTAATCTTTACACTCCTATTCCTGAACTACTCCTCAAAGTGGGTAAACCTTAGTAATGAAAACATACCACCATAAGTAAGGAAGATTGTGATGAAATAATTGAGATCTTTCCCCGCTATTTTTAATTAGAGTTAATTTGTATATGAAACCAAAAAAACATTTAGGAGCACCGACCACCTTACCCATTTGCTTATTTGGACGGATTTAGATATTGAATGATCAAATGGGGGAAAAGAATCCGTCAATCATCATATCCTTGGAATAAATTCACTTTTATTTGTCTGGACTTTGCACTTAATTTAAAAAATTAACTAACGAATATATTTTCTCATAAGATCCTTAAACTCTTGGGAAGATTATTAATTTTTTTTCTAAATATGCTAATGGCCAAATAATCAAAAAATTATTTTTAATATAACGACCAAATAAAAATCAATGAAAGCAGTATCATAAATAGACCAACAAAAGATTGCAAATCTTTCAGTTTGTTTTGTTTTCCCAAAAGAAGAATAAAAGGCTTCCGACATCTACTACTTGATGTTGCTGCATACCTAATCTTCAAATTCCTCTTGATCTTTTATTCATGGAATTTGATCTGACCGTTAGAATTCTGCCAAAACTCACATTCCATAAATTACAAAAATTTTTACTTTTTTCATTTTAAAATAATTAAATTGTTAAAATATTTTTTTAATGTTCAAAATAATTAAATTGTTCACTATTCAAGATAAATGTTAGAATTTTTTTTTTAAATTTTACCTATCATTAATCAAATGAATACTGAAAATTAGCATGATCATTCTTAATATTTTGGAGTTTGAAAAGGGAAAAAAATAAAAAAAAACATGATTAATTTATGTCTTTAATTTTTTTTTATGTGTGTCATATTTCAACGATTCAATTATTTTAGAATGAAGGGAGTATTAAAATTAATACAATGAATTACTCAACATTCAAAGACATTTGTCTTGTCTTTTTTTTTCTTTTAACCAAAATTAAAAATGTTCGAATGCCAAAATAAAAATGATTCACCTATAAATCAGCATTTTAAAATTTAATTTGAAGTTCAAATGTTAGTCTAGCACATAGAAATCATTGCAAATTCAGTGTTTTAAAATTTTAATTGAAGTTCAAATATTAAAGTCCAGCATATAGAAATCATTACCCAAATACTTAAATATAATTTATGCACAAGAAGCTAATTATTACTTGCGTTTAATGGAAAAACTATTTCCTCAGATCTATTAGTGATTTTGTAACCCCTCGTGACAAGGAATGGTCGAAAAAGATATCTCCTTCCTAAGAGAAAAGTTTGAGTGAACAAAAAAGTAATTTGGCATTTTCCCTAAAGGTGGTCCTCATGATGCCCCTATGAGCTTACCCATGATATGATACCTTCTTTCTCTAAAGTATGCTAGCTAGTCTCATGCAAGTCATCAAGTACTTCATTGATCTTTACCACAGTTGACCTTGCACTTGCGCAACTTTATTGAATAATTAAAGATGTCATCCACATGAGTTGTGATAGGATGATTGAAAACTTTTCGCTCTTAATTAGAACTTTCAAATTCGAGCTTTACGTACAGAAAAACAATCTTGTCGCAAGAAATCATCCATTAGAAATGAGTCTTGCAATGCATGAATCTGAACTAATCGGAGCTCCAATGCGAATATCAAATGAAAAGAATAAAGATCTAGTTATCTAAGTACTTTCAACCAATAAAGACGAAAATATATCATTTTCATTATCTCATTCTCTCCATCCACTCAATAATCAACAACACCGCCTTACTCTTAGGATTTCATTCTTTTGCCACTTAAGAAGGCACCATTTTGGCTCCCAATTGGCCAAGCTCCAATGCTAAAAATTCTCCTCATTTTAAAGAGGCCCTCCACTAGAAAGAAGTGTCTTAATCGAAGAACTTTTTTTTTTTTAAACTTAGAGGATTCCTCCATATCTTTTTGGGAAACCATAGTTTAGAGGAAAGGTTCTTTGAGATATAGGAAAGGACATATAGATTGACTAGTCGCATCATCATCGTTATCCTCTTCAATATGCCTTACCACATTGATTCTTCCAATTAGATCAGCAAACCTATTGCTTTCTTTTAGTACCTAATCTAAACCAAGGAATAAACCTAACTGGTACTTTGGACCACATGGAAGTTTGAAAAGTTGGAATTCACCACTTTGGGTGTACATATAACACAATACACTAGGCTCAATAAGTTCTTTCTAGTACTAGGCCTAAGGACCACTCAGTTTCCAATGACTAACTAGTCACCTTTTTGTGCTATAATAATGTATGGATAATTTTCGTAACCCCTGATCCAGGGAGAGAAACGTCATACTGCCAGCATCAAACAGTGTGACCTACTGATACATAATACGTCAAAAAAAAAAAAAAAGATGACCACAGGGTTCAACAAAAAGCACCAAGTAATTTATTCTCATATAAGTTATGATGGGTAGAATTATTTGGTACCTCGAACACGAGCTGGCTCGAATACCATCCTTGATTTTTAAATAAGGAGGGTAATGATGCGACCCACAGTAGTGTTTCATTTTCTGAAAGTGAACTTATGACAGAACAAGATTAATCAGCAGGAAAATATCCTACACTATTGCTAAAAATGTCTAGAAACGGACAATCTTAATGTATGTTGAACTGAATATCGCCTTCAACATATGTGACAGTATAACACTTCATTACAGGAACGTCAACCAAATATTCAGTGCTCCATAAAAGGAGAAACATCAATTGACAGTAACCAAATTCAAGCTTCAGCTGCAGAAATTTCTTTTCAGATAACAGTGGTAGCCAGGTCAACTTGTTTTTACGTCGACTATTCCACCGAATACATTATCTTAACAGATTCAGTAGCAGAGGATTTGATCTGTTTCTCAACAGAACAAATATTTTTTATTCAATTATTTTTTTCCCAACTCCCTCCAACACCTTAATTATTGAGAGAGGTGGGGTGGGGGTATCTATATCTCATGGTAAACTGGGCTTTCTGCTGTTCATATACAATGCCCACTATCTGTCAGGAAAGAAACCCCAACATGAAGACACCCACATAGATCCTCATGTTTAGAAGAAAATACTAAACAAAGTTGGAAAAGATGCTATCTCATCTCTTTCCTATTTTAATCACTATTATTGACAAATCTTTGGACCCTACCACTCCATCAGACATTGAAACAAGGCACACTCAATTTAGTATGACTCTACCACCACTCACTCCAACATCTACATTCTGCTTCCTAAAGCTTCTCATTCACTTGTTCTTTCACAACGGAAACAAGCCACTGCTGGTGGGTTCCATCTTTATAATACTCCCACACCTACTTAATATGAAAGTTTTCACAAGCTACAAAATATTACCCCAACACTAGCAATAATAACAGGAAAAATCATAAGAGAGAATCAGAGCTGGAGATTTTTTCTTGGAGATATCGGGCAAATATCCTGCTCTAAAAACCAACTAATTCTTCAAAGTGGGACAGGCTTCAATATCAAGCTGCCAATCAAAAATCTGTCTTCTAAAATAATCTCAAACCCATAAACTTCAATCTGTGATCTCTAAATTCTTATCATACTGAATACTAGCAAAATCTAATACATTCTATATGACAAAGTCCACTTTAAAAGCAGCTACACAGCAGGCAAAAGAAACTGTAGGATTATGATTAAGGACATAAATTGAATCACAGTGATTCTCAACCTAAATTAACTCCAATGAGAAATTGTTAAAGGCAGAATATTTGATTAGATAAAAGAGAAAAAGAAGTGGGGGAATTGCGGGCTTGACAGGGACTGCAGTGAAACATGACATAAGCATTGTCCCCTGGAACACCAAGCCTCACTAGGTGGGGACAGTGAAAAGAGATATGATAAATTTCAATACCTAATCTTACCTTCACCTCCTGCATGATCTTAATTTTATTCCCTGCCTCTCTGATCTCTAGCCCTTTAAGAGTGTCCATTTGGTCAGTATCTTCATAAAGCCCCTTCCTATATCTACAAATTTAAAATTGGCTCTTCAGGAAAAATTGTCAGGGAGGGAAAGAAAAAGGACTTCTGCATAAGTACAACTGCCAGCAGAATGAGAAGTGCGGAGGATGGCATCCGGGGAACTTCAATACTTGATCAAGGTGAGTGGTTGACTTTGAGCTTAGGAAGAAACTCACCTTCAACATGTAAAGAATCTGAGTCACAGACAAGACCTACTCCTGGCAAGGTATTTTCATGTAATTTCTGCATGAGGACGTTCTACAGTTCACAGGCTCTGGGAGGCCACCAGAATGCTCACAAGAGAGAAAGAGGGGCAGTTAGACAGTATCAGTCCCAGCGGATGATGACAATGATGGCTTTGCCCATCAACAATCCCATGTTCAGATCTCTTGGCATGGTTCCCCACTCACTTGTCCATAAAACAGGTAGAGATGTGAGTACAGCTGTGGCAAGGTTCAGCGAGGGCAGTACAGGCTTTCAAATGACATCTCATTCCAATTCAGTAGATGAAGGATTTGACTTGAGATGGCCAGGAAGTTTTCGACTTAATCCACAACAATCAGAAGATCAGGCCTCAAATAAAAATAAGATTGATCTGAATCTCAAGCTGTAATTATTCTACTCATAGATCACAAATGAAACTATATTCTATCCTCTCCTGCAACAGCTTCAGCTTGGTTCATCATCAGTACATGAACTGACTGTATGCTCTGCGAGACCGGTTTAGAGTAAAGGAGTAGAGAAGTAGTTCTCCTAAACGTCAAGATTTCCAGCTTAAACCTGTCAGATGAATGAAACCTAAGATGTAATATGTACTTTTCAGTTTCTTTTTTTCCTACTGCACCAAGAACAACTTTTTAACATCTTACTCTACCCAAATACTGGCAGAAGGTTATTGAATATGCATTTATAACTTTTTGGTAGTATGCTCTGGAAATCTAGAGCAGTATGTTTAAGCTCAAGAAATTTGACAAATTCCGATTAGAATTTTAGAGGAAACAGCAATATCGTATCTAGGTTTATTGATGAATTTAAAGAGACACTTGCAAAGCGAAGGTAGAGAGAGAGAGAAGGGAATGAGGCAGATGGAACCTATGGAAATCCTCATACTGGGAAAAATATTTGATCAGATGTAATTCCAATTACTGGTTAGCAACATCTAAGAGAAGGAAATGGATAGCTAGTCTGTTGCCTTTCGTTCCCTACTTTTTTGTTATTTTAGATGGTAGTGTTCAGGACAAGTTGTACAGTACAGTAGGAAAGAAATGATGGGCCTTCACCTCTATTGCTTTCAACACGTCAAATGTAAGTTAGACCTCTTTCCACTATCACATGCCAGACGAACAGAAATCAAAACGCCTTTTGGCCAGAAGCAGCAAAACAGAAACCCACCAATAGCATCACTCAAGAATTTTGTTGAACTTCTGCCGCGTACGCATGAAACACAAGTCTAATATAACATTTTATACTTTACCGTTCAAAAATCACAGAAGTCTAGGTCTACTTTATTCTGCACCAAAGCCATTATCTACAAAGTGTCTCATAAGGTTGATGTAAAAGCATGTCGGTAATCACTCTTAACTGTTCAGAGCTGTACACTACTGATACCGGATTCTACAGAAATAGCTGACCTGCTAGTCATCAAATCACAAATTTCAGATTGTCTAGTACACAAGAAATAGCAACGTCAGATGATGTCTCATTGTAACACCAAATGCTCAATCTATTGTAACTTCATTTACATAATTAGGAACCCGCATGACCAGTTGAAGTTATAATATTTCAGAGTCAGTAGCAAGGAGAACTTGACTTCTCAATTTTGCAATTTTGAAGTTTTGAGCTTCTCAAAAACATTGAGGAAGAAGTGGTGCTTCCTCAAGTTATTGCATAGCATGCACTTTGTTATAGAAACTTGTCTGAGAAAGTAGTGTTTCTTCTGTATGACGTGAGGCAGTTAAAATGTAGGTCCAACACAGGCCCTGACATCTTCGCACCCCTCCCACCCCCATGTTGAAATTTTGATGTTACTATTGATTGCTTTGAAGCTTTATATTTCATGCAGTTTGATACACAGCACCAATTGACCGCCAGTTTAGATATTAAAAGTCAACAATTACCTATAATAGGAAATGCAAGATATTGTCCATTATTAATTTTTATGGTACAAGATTCTAGAGCTTACAAGATCCCTTTTACATTTTACAAACTACCACTCACCACCTCTGACTGCATTTATTTGTACATGCTGCATATATGCTTGAATGACTACATAAACCTTTTTGGTCTGCCCTCCACTATCTAAGACATACCAGTATAACCCTATTCAACCTAGTCTCGCTGCTTGGCTAATGGAAAATCCCCTTTAGATATCATCATTTCCCTAGATGTACTAGCATAGACCACCAAAATCCAAATCGACTTTGCAATCTTCTGGAATACAAAGATCAGAACCACAACCTATAGGAAGGCAATCTCTTTTACATTCTCTAATAAAACCTCGTCAAAGAAAAAGCATGGGGAAAAAGGTTGGGTAGCGACTGAAGTTTAACTAGTACCCTGAATCAACCCCACCACCCTGTAAAGGAACACTTCTATATACTTGTCCTATGTTTGCAACATGCCCTTTAAAGTGCAGCCTTGATTTTTTTGGGTAACAAGCACAAAAAGTAGTCCTGCGATGAAGGCAGTGAAATTTAAACTGAGAACCTCTATCTGCTCTGCAATCATATTGAACTGTATAAACGGTCTTATCAAAAGGCACAAATTTTTGTATTATTCATTTTACTTCTGAACATCCATCAATCTCGGATGGAGCCAAAGATTGACTATTTTTTGGCCTTGGAGTATGATGGAATAAAGTAAAATGGC